>KZ270027.1:214851-247200 GCA_002249935.1 Onchocerca flexuosa
TGTTGCTATTATTGTTTGTTAAGTTTTAATTCTAGATTCAATAGGGTATGCATATATTACTATACATTTGAATTCAGGAATTAATATTTCAATTTTATAAGTAAGGCTTCTTAATTTCTTTGCATTTTCAAACCTGTATAGTTTGATTAGCAGTGAGAAAGAATAATATTCGCTGTTATTGAATATCAATGATGCGATGATATCTTTCAAACACGTACGATTCTGCTTCAAGTCTTCTCTCCGTAACGTCTCATGCAACTTGTCGTTAGTTGCTTCGCAAAGGTAGAATATTGCTGCACCAATAAATATGTAATGAGAATAGTGATTCGTGGTATATTTTCCTCAGAACTATCCACTGCGATATACGACGAATCAGTCTAATATTCACTTCTGTTTTCCGACGGATTACATTGGAATTGCTGCTGTATTCGCCTGAAATATTATTTTCTTACGCGTTAAAATTTCAATTTAGAAGTTTAAATTTAGAAATTCCTGAACAAAACTGAAACTTTGAATGCTTTATTACGTTACAAAATCGACATGTTAACTGAAATCTTTTTTGAAGCTATTTTTTAGAGTAAGCATGAATCGAAAAATGAATTAGATTAAATCTGTAAAATGAAATCCAAAAGTTTTGTTGACAAATCTGTAGAAAATATTTTTTAATTTTATCAAAAAAGATAAAATAATCTGCATTGATCCGTCTTGGTGTCACATAGAATTGATCTTTATGGAAAACTTCTCGTAATAATTCGCAATAACTAAGTAAATAACAATTCTAATGATATTATGAACATGTAGTATTACTCAAATCATTTGCCAGATATGAATTTAAGTATCTGAATTTGAATAAAAAATATAGTACAGCATTATTATTTTCTTGAAGTGTCATTTCGAAAGCTATGATAATGTCTCAGTTGTCATTTTCAGTACTTGCCAATTCTTAATTCAGTTTACATAAATCTCTATTAATATTGGATTTAAGAAATATATCGACAGTGAAGAAAGATTTCAAGGAAAGATGCAAACATCATGCAAAAGATAAGCAGTTGTGTTTTTTGATGTAATTCGTTTAATCAAATGAAAAAAATTCAAGTCCATGTAAATATTTTCTATCTAGCAATCAAAAACTAAAATTTTTCAGTTTAAATTAAGAATAAATCTCATTTAAGTAGAACTTAAGAATCGTTTTGAACTATCAATTTTTTTGTGGAAATTATTATTCACAAAATGTTTTCGAATCTCATAAAACCAATAATTTCCAAATCATTCATTTTATCCACTAAAGAACTGTTTATGTTCAATAACAAAAATATTAACAAATTTAAGTGAGAATCGATAAATATTTCCTAAAGAATTAAGCATTTACTATCGTACATGCTAAACTTTATGTTTTATTCAAATTTTTTTTATTGGTATAAATATGTACCACAAAAAATACTGTTGAGAATGAGCAAGAAGATAAAGCCGGTAATATTTCAAGATGGGAATCGATGGTTATGCTTCGATGATTTGAGCAAAGTTCTATTCCTTATTTCTTATTCTGAAATCTTGCCTGCTTTCTTTTTGTCCAAGTTGGAAACAAAATTCTATGCGTGACAGCAGGAATAGTTTCATTTATTGAATAATTTTAGGTAAACAAGAGCAACAATTTAGCCTTCTCGGATTGATTTCTGCATTCGTCGGAAGTTTTGTTGAGGAGCGGAAGAACGTCGTAGTGGCGCCATCTGTGATCAAGTTCAGCTATCATAGTTGTGAATGTTTGTGATAGCATTAGGAGAGGAATGAAAAAAGGGCATAAATGACAAGCATTGATTCCAAAAATCTTTGAAAGGAAAAAAGGCCTTAAAGACTCTTCCGATCGTTGTTTATTAATATTTGACCTGAAGGAATTTCGAATCACATCCAATTTTCATATTTTCAGGATGGATATTTCAGGATTTCATGCATAAAATTTTTCGAGCAATAAAAAAAAATTAAAAAGATCGTCGATGTTAATTAGTTGATAAATGGAACAATATAGCTGAACACATACATAAAATAATTGTGGATAGTAAAAGTTTTTATTTTATTAATCAATAAAATGCTATTTTTATTTTTGACAAAATTAAAATTTAAATTGTTTGATTGAAATTCTCTGAATTGATAAAAATCTGACTTTAATAAAAACTAAAAGTTATTATCTATGAACAGCTAAACAAATAACTGGATATGATATTCAAAAATGAATATAGGTGATTTGTAATTTCACAAAAATTAAAAGGCTCTAACTGGTTGTTAATCATTTCACGCTTATTTCTAGAAATATGCTCTTAAATATTTTCGATAGCAACATTTCATTTTGATTTTGTGTCTTTTCAAATAAAAAGATCTATCTAATAGAAAATGACGGTATTTGCTACAGGACGTTTGAATTGACATATCCATTCAAAATTACTCTAGATCTTTGCTAATGAAATTAATAAGATGGCGATAAAATTCACATCCTTTTAATCATCTTCAATAGCTTTCTTCACTATAAAAATCTTTAACTGCAAAATTCTTTGCTTAATTCTGGTTTGAAGAAATTTTGCCTATCGTAACATCAAATACAGCTTCAAACAAAGCAACGAATTTGCTAATGTGAAAAATTTATTTGTATTTTAATAATTTTTTTGAGAAATATGGTGGTGCCATTTAAAATGTACCAAATCAGTGATGGCTAGCAAGATTGATGGATATTCAGAGAGAAACTTACTCAGATTGGTTAGATCGTTTTTGGCTTACACATTTGTTTATTTAATTACTCATTTAACACTCACCTTTTAACTGATTTTGCCATCACATACAATATGGCTCATTTGTTTGATTCTTTTCTTTCTTCTTTCCTCCCGATTCGTCCTTCCATGCGACACTAATTATCGCAAAAAATAAGCCATGCTAATTTCGTTATGAAAAATAAAGATTTTTCTGGCTCGGCAAGAAGCATCATCGATTTCATACATTATTCATCGTACAAGTGCATCCACCAAAAATCCAAAGATTGCTACAGAAATTTTGTTAAAATTTTTTAGGTCAATGAAGGAGATCGATGAGGAATATTCTGGAAAATGTATATTTATTGATCAGTAATGAAGAAAATAGCTGAGAAAAGAAAAATCCACTAGCTTTTTGCAGTATTTTATAATTCCATTTCTTTCCTGATCAGATTTGTTGATTTTTCAGCAAACTTTATCTATCGATGGTTTTGTATTATTTTTTTATTTATTTATTTTTTTTTTTTATTTTCTGTATTCTTCTAATTATGCAAATAAAACGAAGACAGTTCTTTTATCGGATGAACAATTTGACAGATAAAAATATACGGGTTTTACAATTCAATTTTTGAAAAACCTATAATGAAAAGCAAAAACAAGGTTTTGAAATTCATTAAGGCATCAAATTTTATAAATAGGGTGGAAAATCTTTTCATAATTCTGAATAAATGTCGCCTACATATGTAAAATTTGGCGAGATTTAAAAAATTTCATGCTTAAGTGGAAAAATTCAGAATAAATCATATTTCGAAATCAAAATTAAAGATGTGAAGTTTCACGAAATTTATGACATGCTTAAAAAATTAAAATCAAAATAGCAAAGTAACATTTTGTTCGGATTTTCAATTGTGCCAAAAGCATTCTTAAAATAATTCTAATATTTAACTGCAGCTTGTTATGTATAAGAAAATGATAAGTATGATATAACATCAACGATTGCTCTTCGAAAACATTTATCAGTAACTAATTTCTTGGTATTATTCATTATTTCTTGTGCATGGTGAACCTATACTATTGCTGATCTCAGTAACTGTTGATGGTTGTACTTCAGGAGAGATTAACCGAATTTTCTCAAATAAGTGACATCTGTATGCAGGTCAAGAGGTTGGCTTTGGATGGCAGAACTAGTTCTAAATATAAAAGTCTCACTTGATGTTTTGACTTTCATAAACCTAATGTTATATCAGCTTTATAAGATTCATTTCGAGCTTCTTATTGCCAAATATCATTGTAATTGCTTGGGAGATGCATTGTTCATCATTCACTTACGGCTATCAGAAATGATGCAATTCAGCATGTTACTTTAGATAAATGTCCCGAATTCCATTTTTCAGAATTAGAATCGAAGATGATATGATATTTCTATTTTCTATTACTTATATCATCCACATATGACACATTGTGTAAACACAACTTCAAATGAAGAATATACGATCGCTTGCGTTCTCTCATTTCAACAAGCAACAATAATTTCAGAACTGAATGGAGAAGAAAAACCTATTCATCTGATAACTCTTTGATTAGCTTTTTGAACTGTGCGATTTTATTTCACAAAATTCTTTTTAATGAGCATTTTCTTGTTGCTTTCATTTCTCGTTCATTCCCAATCTTCCCAATTTTCAGAAATATTTTTCACTTGAAAAATAAAAGATGTAATTGTTTACGAATACTTTTTTTGCTTAAATTTTCTTTTAAATTCATTGAAAATAACATGAATGGATGGTGAGAAAGAGTTCATCATTTCTGCTTTCGCTGCAAATTAAACCGAGATATTTCATAATACAAATATTATAGAATAATCAAAATGTTTGCATAATCGACTTCTTTTTTTGTTTCTGAAAAGTAAGTGCCAGTTGCAACAGTCGAATGACTCGTTCATCCGTATCTCCGATACAAAAGCCTTTGTTCCCTCATCCTTCCATCTGCTAAAGCTGGTGTGCTTTGTTCAAATATTACAAATCATGCCTAGGCCGAAATGTTGCAAAGATGAAAGCTGATATGCTTTGTTTAAAATCTCTTATCTTTTGTCCTGATAACCTTTGTGTAATTCACCTTTACGACGAGACCAAAGACTATCGATATAAAAAGGAGATTCTAGTGGTCAAGACATCGGTCAATTCGTATTCGCAATAGTTACTCAGTGACTACTTAGTAAATCAACCCAACAGTCATTCAAGTTACTCGCCAATCAATACTTTCCAACTCAATCCAACTCATCTATATTCATTCAATCCATCTCTCTACAACCAAATGATTAACTGTAATCATGATATTATCTGACTTCATTATATCTTACAGTAAGACAAAGAATCGATCCTTTGTCAACCAATAAAACTTTTCTCATCAGGATTCGTCTCTGTTACAAGATAAAAAACCTCCCTGACAATTGCACTGTCATCCTTACTGTGGTAACATCACCAAGTTACATGCAAAATCGAGTGGAAGCAGCTATAAGTGATCTCAGTTCACTCTATCTAACGCATATTTTCACCATAAATTAATGATTACGACAACAGTAATACTTGTCTTATTATTATTTCAAACAATCACAAAATTGATTTGGCATATTTAAGGGGGAATCGTAATTTTTATATCAATCATCTAATGAAATTTAAAGACAGTCACATCCGAATATAATGAAAATAGAAGAGTAAGAGTGTGAAGAGAGAGTAAGGTATGTATCATCCACCTTTTTCACGAAATAGTTGAAGAAATTTTAATTTCCTGATATAGCTCACTAGAGATTTCAGGATTTCAGAAAATTAATCGCCCAAAATTTCATCATATTTTGATGATGGCAAGAAAATTTCAAATTTTAAAGAATGGCCAGTTTTCGGAATTGAGAGGATTTGCAGCTGAGGAGGGAAAAGATGGATATTTAGGTCATCAATAGTTGTTGGTCATTAGACCTTTGACAGTAACTAATATTCTTTCCTCTGCCTTTAACAAATATATTGTTGTAAATGATCTGATATATTTTGCTTGTATTTCCTTAATTTTATTTTGAAAGCTGTAAACTCGAAAGTAATAAGATTTGTTATAATTTCAACATTTTCAACATTGATATCTTTCTTGAGCAAAATGATCGTCGATTCTGTGGAACATGTTTCTTCTTCTTTGTTTTTAACTTCACAAGGAAAAACAAAACTTTGTCTTTAGTTTTATTAGCAATAATAGGACTTTATAATCAGTGATAGTTGTGTATGTTAACAATTTGTTAATTATTTCTTAAATTATTTGCTAAAATAGAAATAGAATTGCTAAGGAATTAGAATAAACTAAGCAGAATAGTCTTTTTATTTTTATTTTTTTTTTTTCATATTGAATTTTTCATTAATGCTTTGAATGGCGAAAATAGCATATGAAAGTGATCATCTTCAAAAAGTTAGTAATTTTCATAAAATTTTGGAATTTTTTCTCCAGACTCTAAATCTTGAATCAAGCTCTGTTGCGTATTGAATATGATATTTACAAAATAACAGTTTAAATTGAAATATTAGAATGATAAAGCAACCTTTAAAATACCGCTGTGGCTCATTTGAATTTATTCATTCTAGGTTGTAAAATTCGATTTAATTTTAAGAATGCTTTTTGCTGATGACCTGGAATCGAATACCATATTCCTATCTCAACATGATTTTCTTCGCCTTGTACGATTTCTATATATAATTTTCGGATTAAATTTGTCCTATAATTACTGAAATAAAATAAATTTAATGTGCCAATCAATTTCTTCGAGGTATATTAGAAACACTCATTTCTTTCATTTCTTTCTACTTGATTCTGCAACTACAATTATACTTTTTTTTCTATTACAGTAATCTTTTTTACTGTTTTCATCGGTTGCAAAAATAGTTACAGAATGAAATTCTAAAATTAAGCCTTAAATTAAGATTTAACTTCTACTGATTGCGCATTGTCTAAAATAGATTATCTAAGATAGATTTGTGGAAATCATCAATGGCAAGCAATATTTGAATTTCTCGTAAGCTTATTTATACCTCAGAATGCTGATTTTCAATTTGTTCATAATTCTTCCTTAATTTGTATTGTTTTTTGCTTACTTACACATCCATTTTGAATATTTCGATCGATATGCCTAATATTTAATATCTCTTACAATCAACTAAATTTTAAACCTCCATTGAAATTCAGTTTCAATTATTTCTTGTTTATTCGTTTAATGTATGAAACAAACACTGAACAGGGAATTTTTTTCGAACAAACATTGCAATAGCGAGAAGAAATAAAAAAGATATCAATGTATTTAGGTAAAAGTATATATCTGATCAGGATCAGGAGCGTAAAATGAACAAATGCAGCATTTAGATTGTCATCATTTCATATTGAAGATCACACCTTCGAAACATGCAACGCATTTTAGGAATGATGTATTTTACGTTATTAACTTTGCCCATATTCCTGGATAACTTACTAGATGCTGCTCGTATGCCAGATCCACCGGTATTTACTGATGTACAACATTATCCATGCCTCTGTTACCTCCCACCAGGTTTGCTATTTCTTCAACAATTTCAAAATGGAAATTTGGTAATTTGTATTAAACAACATCAGACTGTGTTGCAAATACGAGATTTTTTTCATAAAATCCAAAAACTAGAAAGGATGAAAACTTTAAACCGAATGAATGTTATTATAAATTTATTCTTCAATCACATGTTGCTATCAACATGAGATAACGTTTTAGTAAGAATAGCTATAGAACTATTCGAACTATCATGAGCATTGATTTATAATTTTTTAATCGATGCCTAAGATTTTGCTCACTTCATCCAACATGAACAGCTTATGTTGCAGATTCAGGACTATGTCCAGTTGCAGAAACGAACGATGATATAATAGCCAGGGATAAGTTGCAGGTGCGCTATTACTTTGATCCAGTCACCGAAAAATGTTATCCATTCGGTACTCAGGGTTGTGGCGGTAATGGAAATCGTTTCGAAAATCTTAGCAAATGTCAAAGTATTTGCAAAAAACACCAACAGATTTTATCGAGGCAGTTTTAACAATAAAATTAGCCAAGTTCCGAAATTGGAGAATATGATATATCTTCATGCAGTTTAGGAAAACTGAGTTATCCGGAAACTTTATTTAATAATTTTGAAAGAAATTAAATTCATCTGTATAAAATTGATATATTTAAGCAAATAAAACTTAGATGAGATTTATGCCATTAGGCGATCATTTATCACCTAAAGCCACCTAATTTAATTAATTTTCGGAGACGATCAAACGAAATGATAAGAAAAAAAAATTAATGAAACAACAATTTGTTTGAATCTTTATGCTGTTTTTATTGTGCCTTATTTATAAGATAATTCAAAGTATTTTACATTTTAAATACGTTGTTATGTGACAACAATAGCGTTAAACTTTAAACACTTTTTTTTTCTTCAATAAAAAGTAACAAAACAAATTTAAATCTAATTCAACAAAAAACTTATTCTTCGACCACAGCAATCAAACCCAACAGAATTATAACACTTATTCAGGAAATTTAAAAGAAAAAGAATAATGCGCATTCCACACAGACAAATCTCGATAAATTAAAAGGAAGTCGAAGAGAAAACCATTGGAAAAGAAAAAGCAGAATATCTATAGAATCTAAAACTCTACAAGTTCAAAAAGAACCCGATGTTCAAATAGCTAAAATTTAAAAGCCTCAATTGACGTGATAACCCAAATATTTCTCTTTACCTTTTATGAAAAATCAAAAACAAAAAAAAAGTTACTATTGGAAAAAAATTCAAATAATTAGAAAATCGATATTACACGTAAGTACTTGATTAAACGTAGATTCCTGTCCAAAGCATGAGAAAAACCGAACCAAATCCAAGGAAAAGCGCTGCGACTGATGAAATTAATAGTTCCTTGATGAGAACTCGAGTAAATTTCGTTGAAGTTACCTGGAAAGCAATGAAGCTAAAGAACCAGTGCTAGACATAACGAAATGTTATAACATAAACACCTGAAACTGTTAAATAAACAATTGTACAAAAGAAAAATTAAGAAAATATAAGTATTTTTGCTATTCTAATGAATTACAACCTCGTAAACGAAGAACCAAGCCATAAAAAAGAGGCCTATTGCAAGCAACAACACAGCTAGCTGCGAATATAGTGAAGGGTTTACCTGAAAATTTTTAATTTAAAATTTTGGTTTAAAATTGTCACTGAAATTAGTGCAAATTACGGCAAACTTTATCCTACATTTCAGGTTATCAGATATATTCGTTAGGAAGTCAAGATTGTTAAAAACTTTAGGAATCTACATATGATCTGATAAATGCAATAGTATCAAATGAAACCCTTACCGGTCCGACGTACCGCTCCATAGACATCAAATCAGCAGTCATTTTTTGGACCTGAAATTATGAAATATTGACATTATGTAGAATTTAGCATACCTTACCTTGATAAGAAAAGCAGCTAATTCATACCTTAAAAAGATTATAGGTACCTTCAGACTTCAGCGCTAGAACTAAAAGTACTTCGCTGCTCTTAATATATCACAAGCTTTTGTAATCAGCAATTTATTTCATTCAAAGCAAAAAATTGCTATTCGGTTGAGAACCATGTGATAAAGCAAATAAAAACGATAATGAGTGAATATTTTATCAGATAATTACAGAGAAAAAGCGATGATAGACATATAAACATAGTTTAGTACTGTTGAATATGAATACAATTCTAATGGCTCCACAAAAAAGGAAGATCATTTCTTTTGTCAAAAAACGGATGAAACTGATCAATTCGAAATCTCTCGGTTTTTTTTTTAATTGATATCAAATACATTCATAAAGAGAGAAAGAGAGAGAATAATATAAGTGGACTGATCGTAAGAACATAGTAAACTTCTGTGAAGGGAATAATGAACAGAAGTCAAAAAATGGATACATTTAAATCATGATAAAATAAGCAAACATTAACTGTAAATTAAAATGGATAATGTAAGAAAAATTGGGTTTCAATGACGACAAGAAAAAATTTTTCTGATCAGTAGTAAAAATAAGCAAAGCAAAATAAAATAGATAAAATTATGAAATATGGTACAAAATTTTTTTATTACAAAATCTCTTTATCTGTACAAAATCTTAATCTGGGGAATGAAATTTCAGAACCTATTTCAGTTTTGGATGGGACAATTTCTTCAGTTTCAAGAAAAATCACGATCCGGGAAAATTGCTGGTGCTGCAAGCGTCCATGCATAAATTGCAAGGCAAAGCCAAGAAGATACAATCTTCACCCATACTGCTGCCATATTGCTGTTTAGATGGCGCAAGTCACTATCTGGCCTTAAATAGAATTTCAGTAAAATGAAAAAAATTCCGGGATTTAATCATCAAAATAACAAACTACGGTCAATTATGTTTAAAATTAACAAATTCCCCAATAATCTTCTTTAAATGTTTATAAAATAACTTACTTATACCAACTCGTGAGGGTCATCATTACATACAGTGAAGCCAACCCAAACACAAAGTGGAAAAATGAGTAACTGTATGAAACTGCATCTGATTCGTCATCCCAAACACGCCCGTTTTCCAAATCATCTGAAAATTTTATTTTTAAAATATTATTTTACCAAACGAGGAAAAATAACTGCGCATACTGATGAAAGCATTAGTCATCTAAATAGAAACGAGGAAATTCTTATTTCGTAAAACTTGATTTGAGAAAATAAGAATACAGAGATAAAAAAAAAAAAAAATTTCCGGAAATATAATTTGCTTTGAATTTTAAAACCAATAAAAAAATCAATTACTTTTTCTAGTATCATAATAGACTAATTCTCGTCAAAAAGTACCCTATCAAAATATATCTCATAACCAGAAAATTATACAAAACTCGTCTAACATGCATATAGACAAAAAACTGCAGAGACAGCTCAGTAAAAAAAGACAGTCAATAAGCAAGAAATGTGCAGAGTCCATAGTAACTTCGCCCTATCACGAACGGAATATTTTTGTGTTTGAACATTTCCAACACAGCACATGGATTACAGATCATTTTTAAAATGCTAAAAAGTTATTTACCATTTACACCTGAACTATGAAGAACTATTATTTATGATAGGGTGAAGTGTAATGGACCTTCGCTAGATGTGATAATATGCTGTTGAGAACCGTTATTTGCATCATCTACTATTGTTCTCTGTGAAGAGCTGCCTGCAATTTTACTGAAATTTGATGAGGTCCGGAATGATGCATAGAGTATACAAATGAACCAAATCAGGAGAGAAACTAGAGATTCAGCTGGGATCGGTGTTCCATAAATCTCCTGGAAAGCAAAATCATTAATATTTAATACGGTTTTCAAATCAATAGCAACAATGGTACTGCCGAGAATTATGTATCGTATAAATATAAAGATATTATAATTAAAAAGTTTTTATGGATCTTTATAAAATAAAAAAACTGCATCTTGCTAGAATATTCAAAATAAAGATACCTGCCCATAAGGAGTTGTGTGATTGGTAAAAATGTTAATCAATGAAGGATTGCACTCTTTATCTGAAAAATTATAATAATTTTTTAGCCATTATTTTTAAATTGAAAGATAACTTCTTCAGTTGCACTGAAAATAAAAAGATACCCGGGTTATTGATTAGTGCTGACCATGTGATGTACATCACATAGAGAGTAATGAACGATGACTGCAGTAAACCTGATCGAGGCATTCGTTCTTGTATGCGTGGAAGGATCGATAGAGCAGAAACAAGCAAGCAGAAAATGATATTGAGGGAAATAAATAACTTTGGCATGTTACACGAATTTCCCTGGAAAGGATTTTTATTCTTTCTAAATTATGTTTTTAAATAAATGATCTATTAAAAAAAAAAGCAGATAACTAATAATCCACTTAACGAAAAAAATTTATTGTGTAAATGAAATTTATTAGTTCAAAACTTGCCGCAGTGTAAAACATGTACATCAGAATGAGAGCAACGACAGCTAGCATATATGTTAGGAAAGTGAATGTCAATAATCCTGCAAAATAAAATTTAAGAAAGTCATGTAAAAATAGAAAATTTATTGATGCTGCTATGACAGTCACTATTCAATATGATAATTACAATGATAATTCTGAATATTACAGAGAGACACATCATGATTCTCTTCTTTTTTATCTCTCACAAAGGTATAACTTGTAATCATTTTAGATTTAATTTAGGTTAAAATGATGTCTTAAAATTCATTCGACCTTTTATGTTCATTCAATCATACTTAGAGTTAACTTATCTTTAATAATTTCCCATGATTTCTGGATATAACGGCTTAACATTTTTAAATCACATGAGGGGTAGGAATGAATGTACGGAATAGGGCACTAATAGGGTACTATAGGTCCTACAAGTGGGCAATTTATTTAATAAATATTATTTCAAAAACAACTGGCAAGCAGTTAAAGTTACCACAATAACATAAGCGACTCTCATTCTCTTCATATTTTTCCATCCATCCTTCAGCAAGAGAATGAGCAAAATCAACGATTAATATAAGCTGTAGTAGGATAAAAATGAAGCCACCGATCAACCCAATCCACATTAAAGCTAAAAAAAAGAATCTCAATTTTTCACCAATTTTTCAACTGGAGATATTAAAGAAGCATCAAATATATTCCAGTATCACATATCACATATACTTTTAGTATTATCGAAAGAATTAGAAGAGAAATCATAACAAAGAATAAAAACAAAAAAAAAGATGAAATTACGAAAGAAAAAACGAACGAGAAGAAATGCTTTCTGAATTGACATAAAATAATCCGATAGTAATCGCAATGACAAACACATATTTGAAAAACCAAAATCCGTTTTGAATTTTCGATCGTGCGTCGCGGGATGATTTCACGCCCAACATTAAAATCATAAGCGTGAAGAAGAAAATAACCATTGCTGCGCAAACTCTACAAATTAGAGGAATAACCAATGTGTTTATTAAAATTAAATTTGCATCCCGAATATCATATTCTTCTCATATTACTATTACGCTCATTAGAATTTGGTTCGGAGCATCTAGAGCGTCTCAACTAATGAAATATCCAAATTCATACCTGTAAACAGCTTGAAAACCGACAGCATGAGAACAATTGAGTCCAGCAATTCCAGAAAGACCCTTGCAAAACCAACTCGACTAGAATTAAAAAAACATCACAATCGAAGATTGGAAATAGCAATCTCGTCCAACTATTACTTTCATGAGGGAGAGAAAATGAAATTAAATTAAAGAGAGGGTAACAATAATAATTCCTCTCAGAAGAGATGAAAAATTTTCATAAGGTAAACTTACATTAGCAAGTTTAGTTTGTATACCAGGTGTAAGCATCAGACAGGCCACGAATGTACTGATCAATAACATTCCAGCATACATTATTCTTGTAGTCAGTGAGCTTCGCGTAGATGGACATGCTGCGCAACACAAAGAACATGCCGCACTACCGAAGCAGCATGCTAACTGTAAAAACAAAGTATATGAAAAAAATAAAAGTTAGCAGAAAATAGAGTATTGCAAAGCAAAAAGAATACTTCAATGCCCGATAGAATAATCTAAATGTGAATGTGATTTAATACAAAAATGTTTGCGTACAGCACTGCAAGAGTCTGTCAAAATGCCATGATCGAATGACCGGTAGAAAGTTTATTAAAAATGGAAAAGATCGATAACGTCCAAAACTGTTTAGTAGCTACTGGGTGGGAAATACCAGTTTTCAATCTATAAACCGATTTTCAATTCATATACTTCAAAAATTGAATATGAACTACAAAGTGCTGTATTAATCGACTACTTATTACTTTACTCATGCTTAATTTCTAAAGTTATTCTTATTTATGTATCATATTTTGATATGAAGCAATAACGGTACTTCTCACTGTGACAAAGCACGTCTCTCTACGTTTCATGAATAAGTAAGTAGAAAGATGAATATACTATCAAGATAATATCGGCTCTATACTATCAAAATAAAATGAAGTGAAACAAACCGATGAAACGCATGCCGGTGCTGCTAGGAGTGCACCCATTCAGACGGTATGAACTAGCCACACAGGAATCAAACTGGAACCTGAAATACCATCCTTCAGTGAAAAATGCCAAGCTTTACAAGCTGTTCCTTTGATGAACTTATTATTTAGATAAGCTTTACTTTGTTAAAACATCTATAATAACGCGTCACCTGAGACAATTCACAAAGAAAGAGAGAGTGAGGGAGAGAGAGATAAGGGCCAAAAACAACGTCAATAAAACTGATCAAAATTTACACTAGATTTTAATACGGCCTGGTACAAATGTTCCGTTCTACTTCCCAATCCCTCACTTTAATTGAAGTATCTTTGCTTGTTTCATGACGAAAGAGGGCTGATAAAGAAATATTACAAAGGTTTCAGGCGAATCGATGAAGTTTGGCTATTATAATGGAGAAGGGCTCTTATGATATTCTAGGAAAAACTCGAACACTTTCCATAATGAACACTAAAGCACAAAACTACCTGTAGATTCGGAATAACCGAAGGAAATTTCATTCAGATGATAGATATGTCGAGTCATTTGTTTGTTCTTAAATAGTTTTGTAACCCATAACTATGTCAATGTCTATTGCATTCTCACACGCAAACAAAAGTGCTTGCATTATCACATTTTTTTGTTCCTTAATAGCTTTGTGACCCTTAACTAAACGCGTTAATAAAGGCGCCCTCTTCTATCATTTTATACAATGGATGTCAACGGGAGCGGTTTGATATTCCACTCAGGTTTTTTCTAATTTCCCTTTATATCGTTTCTCCTTTTTTATTACATTGATAAATCTGTCATTAAATTTGTAAGTGTTGCACATCGTTTCGCGTTGTCAAATTTTTTTTATGATGAACGGTTTAATTACCCAAGTTTGAATTCGAGATTGACAAGACAAATTTTGACCGTGCCACGAGACAAATTTTCCGACAATATAAGAGCGTAAATTATTTGCAAATTAAATAGTGATCTGAACCCGCAAATCATACAATGAGTACCAGAAATCATGCAACAACACGTCTCTATCTTATGAATCTATACATTCGATCAATCAACTCGTGAATCCCTTTCTGTTGACTCGACGAACTTAATCTTACGAATTTTCTATTGATGAAGTAAACTTGGCCACAAAACGCGAACAATACTATCAACTTCGACAATTCGACTTTATTCGAGAAAGTTGGGAACCTGTCAAAGATATTGAGAACCTAATTATAATGACAGCTCTGAAAGCATTGCGATGACAGAGTACTTATTTTTGAAAAAGCGTTTATTTACAGCGAACAGAAACTCCACAATAAATAGGGAAGGAATTCATCATAAATTGTATGGAAAAAGATATATCCCACTAGTCAATATTTAATTAAAGATATTTGTGTATTAGAAAGGGATACATGATGGAGTATAACTTCTGAAACCAACTTGAATTGGAATTAACGAATTAAAGTGAAGACAGAAAATAGTCTAAAACTAATGTGAAGATGCAAAAACAAGAAAATATACAGAATGCAAATAGTACGTGTGTTTACGAACCATGAAAATATATATAAATGGAGTCAAATATATGTTATTTTTCAGTATTTAATACTTTCAAATATCGTTTTCGAAATGTTTCGCATAAACAGGATCCTTCTTCATATCCTCGATAACGGCACTAACGTCACCTTTCAGATCCATTGCAAGTTTGGTTAACCAACCATTACAATTGTCGAAACCCATTCCTTCCAATTGTATCACACAAAGTGCAACATGTTCATCTGCAATTTTTCGTTAAAAAAGTCCAGTATGATTTTGAAATTCGAAAAGCTTACATATCTGCTAGGCAAATTATGGTAATAAGTAAGCTCTTAAAAAATAATCACTGGAGTAAATGAACAGAAAAAGTAACCTGGGTAAATAAAATAACAGTGCGGATTGTGTGGTCCAGGCTGTGGGACTATAAATGGGGTACCAGCCATACATTTTCCATCAGCAATAACAGGATAAAGCGACTGACCTGAAAAAAATCATAATTGTTCCGCACATCGAATCTAATCGTGACAAACAAGATATTGCCAATACATGCCACATTAAGAAAATTCCTCCTATACATCTTATTTCAAAGCAACCCAAACAAATGTAAATTGGCATGCTTTCAATGTTTATTTAAATACACACATTAGGTTAGTGAATGCTCTTTACATTTCTAATGAAAATAAGTGATATCATGCCCAAGATTTACTGTGTAATAATGATGTAAATATTGGAGAAAAAAAAAATACTTGATTGACATTTGTTACCCGGACTACTGATATCCATCATCGTCCATTCATCAGAAATATCATCGCCAGTAGCGACGGCATCAAGCATTGGTTCTTTCAAATTTTGATCCATTTTTTCCGTCTCATTATGTTCCGATATATGCATCTTTTTCATTGGCACGTCCAATTCGTCCGAGTTCTAAAAATAAAATGCAATGAACTCGGAAATATTATGCTTTTGCATCGATAAAATAAGTAAAGCGACTTGAAACAAATTTAACTTTCGTATTTCATATCCGCAAAGTATCAAATCTCGTGAAAAGAAAAAAAAAAAAAAAATTATTCGTTAGCACACCGTTTCAACGTTCTGAGCAGTCAGATTATCATTTTTTCGTTTTCCATCGTCATTTTCCGGTTCAGCAATCTCCGAAACATCTGTTTTATCTTTTTTTTGTATTTCTTTCTTCTCATTATTAGCTACATTGTCATCTGCCGTATTTTTCGCTGTCGAACTATTTGTTTTAGGGATTTTCTCCGAAACACCATCATGTTGTACATCCATATCAACTTCGATCCCTAAAATCATGAAATAAATCAGCATATTATCACACATCTTCAACACTTTTAGCGATTTTGGAATCGATTTCCGATGTTTTCAATAACATTTCAAAGCTTTTGAGCATAATTCCAAATGTTACGACACAATGTCCGGTTGATAAAACTTATATTCCACATAAATACCATACCAAATTTGTCTTACTAATTCTACACTTATATTTATTCCGTGAGAAAAAATCAAAAATTAATCAATACGATAAAAATAGTTGCGCAGATAAGTGCACTTGCCTTCTATCACCATAATGATTAAAAAAGTGGGAAAGTCAGTAACGATGACAAACTTTTTATAAAGTCATGTCTCAATGAATTGCTCACATTAAAACCCTTGGGAAAATGGAAATGAATGTAAAAACAAACCAAAGTTTGCAAGTGCCTGCTGAATCTGCGTGCCAACTTCTTTCAGATATTCCATGCCTTGAGCCACAGAATCCCGAAATTGTGGTGGAAATCCATCAGTATTATCTTTTGTGGCATTAGCATTCTTAAAATTTAAGTGATAAAAGCTATAAATTTGGTCAAATAAAAATGCAGTTATGAGTAATCAATCGTACTAAGAAGTATGTCTACTGTAGATCCATTTATACAAATAATTTGTCTTTACTTATAAAAACAGTACAATGAGTTTTGGCCATAGATATCATTACTCTGGCCTATTTTTTATTCACTGAATAATGAAGAAAAAAAAAAAAAAAAAAAAGAAAAGAAAAAAGAATAACATCGGTAAAATGCGTGGCAGCAGCTGCAGCATGTCTTGCAGCATGCCTGACAGCATGTTGTGCAGCAGCATTAGCTGCATTTTGGGCAGCATGAGCAGCAGCTGCAGCAGTTCGTCCAAAAATACCTTCCTGCAAAAATGAATCGCGATGACCAAATGTATGATTGTGTTGTCGCCACATGCGTCTCGGACGCAGATGCTCAATTTTCTGTAAAGGAAAATGCTATGAATTAAATAAATAAGTTATCTAGAAGTTACGTGAAAATAATTATTATCTTTGTTTCTTAATTATTATTACTGCTAAAATCAAGAGTTACTACTCTGTCCGCATAACACACAATTCTTATAATAATTCTGATGCAGGCAATATGATAAGTACTCCTAGCTTTTTGATAAAGAATGGATTTCACCTAACTTCAAAACAAATCCATTTCCGTTCCATAAATCCCAATTTTCTGGTTGGAAATTGATTACAAATTTTCTGGCATCTAATAATTCATTAGAACAAGTTTTGCATGCCATTCAATAAATTCACAATATAAATCCATATCTGATTATCTACCGGTGTTCGTGGTGTCGCATAGCGAATCATAGCATGGTCCGGATGTGTTCCTTCTTTCTCACATTCTTCACATAAGTCGAAGTCATCACAAACACAACATTTATAACGAATTCCATAAAGTGGCTGATCGCAGCGATTGCATGTAACAAACGGATGAATTTCCTTCTGCAAAGAGAATTAAGTTAAATGGAACAAATAATATATTTAAACAAAACATTTTCTGTTTATAAGCACATCATTTTCTATTTCTCTCATATTCCCAACCTGACTATTCCCACCATCTCCCCACTTAAAACGTATTCTACTCTAATGAGTTCAAGAAAATAATTAATAAATCAAGACTTTTTTAATTTTTAAATGAAGATATTTACAAATAACTTCTTTTCAGTTTCTGATAAAATATTACAAAACATACCGATTTCTTATTTTCTTTCTCCGTGTCTCTCGATACTTTTTCTTTTCCATGTTGCGGGAAGTCTTCTACCAAAATAACAAACATTATTTATTTATTGATCATATGTTTGTTTACTGACTATAACAAACAATTTTTTGAGTCCGCTTACAAAAAAAAGGAAAAGAAAAATTGAATTATAATATTAGCAGCTACAGTTATAAACTTTGGAAATATATATATTCGAAACTCAAAAATCAATGATCCAAAATCAGAACTTAGCTTACTGATCAACAAAAGTGGACCAAAAGTACTGTGCGATAAAAAAAAAAATGATCTGGAATAAATATCAAGAATTGTTATAATGAGCTAAATTAAAAAAAAAAAGCTCGTACCGATCGTTTGGATGCGAAGTTGATTGTTCGTAGTGATCTGCAAAGCAGCATGCAATTCTTCATCAGTTGAAAAATATATCAAATCACCTTCTTCGTCTAAAATAAGTATCATTTTATTAAACAATTTCCTTAATTTCAAATCCTCACCTCTGCTAAGAATACTGTATAATAAAAAAAGAAATCAATAATCTGGAATGTGCACTAAAAAATCTAAGTTGTTGACTTTTATGAAAATTAATTATGATCTCCTGTTCCTACAAATATAACAAAAAGATATAGCAATAATTCACACAAATATAGTAATAATTAATTAAACGAATCTCTTTTTTTTTCTTTTAAAGTATCCCATTTATAAGGAGAATCAGAGATGATCTCTCCAATCTCCAGTAATATGGAGAATTACTGGTAGAATTATCGCTTTCATTCTATGCAGTACAGAAAATAGTCACATCACTAACTGTGCAATAAAAAATAAAATTGGATTATAAATGAAACAGTGAACTAGAACTGGATTATAAGTAAAATTTTCGCAAATCAATTAACATCTGATGTAGCCCACAAGTCTGAAATTACCTTTCCATCCCAATCTGCCCTCAAAATCAGGAACCACGGCATTGATTTTAGTCAATAACAGCCGATACAGATCACCGACAGCATCCACAGGTAACTGAAAACGTCGATAGACGCCAAAATGATCCCACTTGATATTGATAATATTATTCGCAGCCATTCTGCTGAAGAGAATGAATTAGTTGTAAACTGTAAGAGATAAAACAGAGAAGAAAAACAAAAGTAACGCAGAAGGAAGGCGCAGTGACACATGCAGAAGTGCATGAGAAGTATCCATATTGGATTTGTGACATCTAAAGGGCTACATAACGTTGCATATATTTTTTGAAGAGTCATAGCAGAATCGTTTATTGATCGGTTGCTTTCTCACGTCATCTCATGACGAAGGTGACATATTCCGTTCCTGATTAGTCTAATTAATTAGAAATTAGTATCGACTGTAGACGGATCTCTGAGCATGAAGAAAAGAAAATATAGCAGAATTGAGCTGCAAGTGATAATTCATGATCCGAATAATGCAGTGTAACCAACGGATGACCTTTCTAAGTGAAACGCAACAGGAAATAAACAAAACATCTCAACAAACCAACAACGCATCAGCAAATAAACAAAACAACCCAATTGCAAACTTACTGCCCCTCAAAGAGACATCAACAGAAATGAGCTCATCTCCAACACAACTACCAGAGTATTTGCTCAATCATTAACCGAACGAATCGATCGAGTAATCGATAAGATGGAATAAACAGACTTCCTCCTACCCTTACTACCTTCTCCCGTCACAACATGTGATGAAAATGCCGCACAGAGTGCCATCGCCCTTGAAGTTTGATTATAAATGCTGACGAGGCATATGGTGTTGTTATTGATGCAGAGGGCAGGCAGGCAGGCAAGATAGGATTGTATCAACAATGAAAGTCACAATGAGCATGATGATCAGTCGTGAACTTTAATCGATAATAGCATATATCGGGATCTGTTCTCGGTCGGTATTGCTATTGCAGCTGCCGCTGTTACAGTATGATTTAAAGAGAAGGAAATTGAAACAAAAGATTGTATTCAACGAGAGAGCATTTAACAATAATGGAGGACAAACATGTGAAGTAAATAATGCACATGTAGCATACCAAACTTCACAAAATGGTAGAAACAAAAATAATGTAATAATGAGTTACAAGTAATGATAAAACAAATGTTGTAATTATGCAATTTCTACGACAGTATCGATTTCAAGTGATTCACTACTGCAAGACATAACCGCACAGATATACTAATACTGGGAATTACGCATTAATTACTCAAAATTTTAAAAACTATAAGTACGAACAACAAGGATCGAAATTTGTTTCGAGAGGATATGATGGAGATGAGGATTTATACAATGAATTGCTAATGTGATGCATTTTAGGGTTCACGAAGAATCAGTGCTTCTCGTTCCTCACCAACACCAATCCATTTTACCGGTACTCCAACATACTGCTCAATAAATTCAATGAAAACTCGACAATTTTCTGGCAGTTCATTGAAATTCCGCATAGCAAATATTGGTGTGTTCCATCCTTTGAATGTATGATATTCAACTTCCAATTTCTCCCAGTCAGAAACTTGTGCTGAAAACACTAATAGTCATTATGGATAAAAACAGGATAATTAGTTGGGCATTAGGAAAACTTGACATAATGCGTTCAAGACTGAAATGAAATGAAATGTAGTAAGCCAGTATGTATTATTTAACTTTTAAATAAGGATTGACAATATTAATAAGATAATTTCTTACTAAAACACTCCGTTTTAATTAGTTATTCATTAGAAACACAAACTGTTCTGAAAAGTAGAGGGAAGAATCGCATACAAACAATACTTACATGGAGGGGATTTCAATAATTGTTTATCCAGCCTGTAAGCAACACCTGCCTTGATTTCATCAAATGTATCCAGAACATCCAGCTTTGTCAAAGCAATGCTTAAAAACAAAAATAATTTAGCATAAACTTCAATATAGAAGAAAATTTTTAAATGAAACCGATTTTTAAATAGTTTCAGAGGCACATACTCTGTGAATCCGTTAATGAGATGTGCTCGCTTCAGAAGAACTAAATCGATCCAACCACACCGTCTCTTACGACCTGTCGTAACACCAACCTAAAATTGGGGGGATCAGAATTTCATAGATTAAAAACAAATAATGAAACAAATCAAGCTTCTAATTATTGTCAAGCGCACAAATTTTGACAACATATAACTTTCTAAAAAATCTGATCCAGGCATCTGTTATCGATGACAACGCTTCCGCTTGTTAAACGTGAGGTATCATTTCGTACATATATTTTAGAAAACAAAATTATGATGGAATGCAAATACGCATTAGCCGTCAAATACATGATAATCCGCATTATTAATATACCTAATTAAGAACGGATATAACAGAACTTTTTGTCTTGTTTTAATCACTATTATATGAATCCCTTTGGAGTAATAGTTAAAACTGTTATCCAATTATCCCAAAAGAAGACTAGAGTGAATAACTGGACAATGCTGTTAAGATGGATGAAAAATTGCAAGTATTAAAAATAAAACTGTTTTAATTGGAAAACTGAAAATGAACCAAATGAATTGAAAATTCACTATCCCGTAAATGCATCAAAATACATTTGATTTGATATGAAGTAGTGATCTTACTTCGTGTCCTATTTGTTGTAATTTATCGCCGATGTCATTTTTCAATTCCGTAGGAAATGGTCCAGAGCCAACTCTGGTGGAGTAAGCTTTCGTAACACCTACCACTTTCTTGATCGACATTGGTGGAAGTCCCAGACCGGTAATAGCACCTCCAACTGTTGCATTAGATGATGTTACAAACGGATAAGTCCCTAAAAATATTAAAATTGAAGATTGCGGTTTTACCGATTTTAACAATTCTACCACCAATTAACAATTCATTTCTGCCAATGATTCTACCAGTTTTACTATCTTTCTCAAAAATTAGCAGTTATCTGAAATATTATTATAAGCAAATTTGTACAACAAAAAGTAGAGACAAAACAGTTACCGAAATCGATATCCAGCATGGTACCATTTGCACCTTCAACAAGTACAGTTTTACCGCTGCTTCGTAACTCATCTAACGCTACTACTGAATCACCGACCAGTGCCAATTCATTTAACTTATCTGCGTGTTTCTAAAATGAATTTTAAAAGTAAAATAAGATAATTCATTCGCTATCCGTTAGTTTGGTTAATTCAAACAAAAATGAATATACCTTGAATTTTGATAACTCAAGATCAATATCCACCTCCAAATCAGGATATTGCCTTTGATAATATTTAATAAGTTCTCGAAATCTAAAAATTCAATTCTTTAGTTAATTATATTTCTGTATTTTGAGCTATATAAGATAAAAGAATATTTAGGAAGAAAACATAATCCCATAAATATGATACTTTAAACTAAATCCATCAAAATCATATACTAAATCGCCAACTCGTAGGCCATTTCTGAAACATTTGTTAGAATATGTCGGTCCAATACCCCTCTTCGTCGTTCCAATTTTACTGAAAAAGAATTATTTTGTGTGTTCACAGAAATAAAAAAATATGGTAGAGAAACAAAACTAAGAAAAATGAAAAACTTCTAAAAGTCAACTAAATTCCCAACTTGCAGACATTCAATTCAAACTTACTTGATATTCAATCGATCCTCTGAGTGACCATCAACGAGCAAATGGATACCACACACAAGATGTGCTCGATCACTGATCAACAGTCGCTCTTCCCATCCAGGTAAGCTTGTAATTTTGTTGTGGTTTAGTTCATCAAAAAATGAATCTAAATTTATGACCGTACCATTACCTGAAAATGAAATTTAAAAAACCAGATCAATAGTACGAGATATTACTTCGATTTAATAGAATATATTAACGTATTTATTCTTGCATTGTTCGAATTTATCATGCAGTACAAAAAGTTTTCATAGTATACCTCCTTCGATAAATGCAGGTAAGTGGATATACTGAAATTCAATTAAGATTGAATCTGACTCGAACATATTTATTTTGCTTTGAGAATTAGAAGTATCATGTTAGATAGTATGATTTCCACTAATGACAACAGTTCAAAATTAAATAAAATCTTACCAATTATATTGAAACACTTTTCAGCGATAATTCCTGAAGGTAAAATGTGAAAATCATACTTTCGTCCGTTTGCAACAACAGTATGACCCGCATTGTTACCACCTTGACAGCGTGCAACGACTTGCACCTGTAATTTTTTAATTGCATCTTATTTAAACTCACATAGTCGAGTGAGAAAAACAGTAAAAGACAAAGGGATATGTGGAAAAATTAATGATGATTATTTCAAGTTTGTACATTATTTTGCAAGTTTACGTATTGATTTTTCAAAAAATTTTATGGCGTTACGACCTCTCAACAAACTCATACGATCCTCTCCAGAACTCGTAAGGTATCACAGTATCAACAGATGGAAAATTCACCTTGTCTTTTGCAATCAGATAATCGACAATTTTTCCTTTGCCTTCATCACCCCATTGAGCACCCAACAGCACGGTCACAGGTCCCTTCTCTGGTTCCTTTGACATAATAATTCGCCTAAAATAAAGATTGCAACGATTCTCGCAAAAAATAATTTCCACAACGAACAACGCATAATATAACAGACATGACGCATTATTCCAAAAATTAGACGAAGCACTTTGAAGAAGAATATGACAATTTTCTTCAGTATATGCTTCGACATGATACATAATTTTGAAAAAATTTCAAAACATAAGATGCATTTTAGCATCCTTTCAAAATCCACTTCTTAAATAAGCATCTGCAGCAATATCCAATAAATAGAGATAAAAAAGAAAGTATAATATTCTTAGAGAATCATGTCAATCAGAAACAATATTCAGAAGTTTATTAGATGGAGCGAAATATAGAAAAGAAGTCCATCCGTTTTCAATACATTATATACGAAAAAGTCAAAGAAGTTCGCTCCTATTCATTTTCTAAATTATGATTTTAGTTGTGATTCCAGAAAATCTGTGCTTTCTTTTTCCACCACACTTGGACTTCCGCATTCCTACAAACCAAACTTAAGCTTTTCAAGAATCTTTACAAATCTTTCCTATCTGGAACTAACAAAACGATTACTAAGAAAAAGAATAGTATCCAGAGAAAAAAAGTGACAATGAAAATTATCACAAATGCATGAAATGCTTACATATGGACAGTCACAATATTTCAAACAACATTTAAGAAGCATGTTAAGATTTTATTTTACTCAACGCATTAATGGATTTAAGGACATCTTCGCATTACAGTTCATACTTTTAAATTTATAAAAAATGAGAAATAATTTACTTGAAAAAAGTATACTTACACAGCAAAATATTTAGTCATAGTTCGTATATCCATGCTATCTACGTGAAAATTTTAGATGACCTTTTTACGTCATTACATATACTACTCATCACTGAAAACTTTTAAGAATGAATCAGAAAAAGTATGTCATAGATGACACATATAAATTACGAAAAGAAAAATTTTTTGGGTTAAAATTTGAATATTCTAATTTGAACAAAAATCTGTCTTAATAATATTTTATTATTGGAAAACCTTTCCTTCATTAAAAATTTCAAAAGACATGAATACCACGGGCACTAAAAGATGAATTAAACACTGAAAACTTGTCATTTAGACAGGAAGTCATAATTCACTAACCAAAAAAACAAAGAAAAAGTCTACAATCGACTGCAGACACTGACATTTTAAAAATTCGTTATCTAACGCTGATGAACAAGAAATAATCTACTACTTTCATGAAAAATCTTCAGCTTATAATATCATAGCAAAATTCCAATCACATATCTAAAATTAAGTAGAATTCAAACCTAAATTGACAGTGATAAATTCAATATTCCGCGACTTTTAAGGTTTCGAAATCGATTTTTTCTCATCAGTACCTTCAAATTAGTACTAAATAAGAACAGTGTAATGTTTCATGAGTCAGTAGCAGAATTACTCGCTGAATAAAACAAAAATGAATTAATTCTGTCTGAAAACAACACTAGGATTTGAAAATAGTTGTCGATTTATGAAGCACTTATAGGATATTTTCTGAATTAATTGAGGAAAAAACTTGGAAATTTATGGTAGCAAAACAATTTAAAACAGCTAGTTTTAAGCCGTTAAACAAAAAATGGATTAAAGATTTATCTAAATGTATCGAGAACTAATTTAATATTCTAATAATAGTGAAAGAAAACAACTCTATCAATGTATGAGTCCATTTAAATTTGTTCTCTAGCTTTTAAACAACTTCTTACAAAATTAAAAATGACAACAGCATCAAATAATTTTTCCAAGCAAAATACAAACAGTCTTCGTTATGATGCTTCTTTAGTTTTCACATTAAATAATAGGGATTTTTACGAATTCGCGGCGGTTCAGCCTCAGTTAAAAAGCTTTCAATAGTAAAATCTCGATTCTTCTGGCAAGCTGGTCCACACATGCGTGAACCACATTTTTCACATGGATAATGACAGCCTAAATATGTAAAACTTAGAAATTTAAATTTCAGACGTAAAATTGGATTTGCCATAAAAATAATTGAAACAGATAAAAAAAAATGACACTTGTAAGAATATTATCTCTCATCATTTTTTTCACAGCTTAAAAACGACTTAAATTAATATAGAAATCATTATTCTTATATTTCTTCTGAGTTCATTAAAAGCAGAAAATTTAATTTTAGATTAACAGAATTTGAAAATATCCAGTTACCGGGGCAAGATTTCCGCAAACAATCGCATAATTTGACAGGATGACCATCAGCCCTAATGAAATAACCTTCCTCGTCATGATGCGGAATATAATCGGCTATTCGATCGGCAGATACTATTGCTGGAATTAAAACGGAAATACTCTCAATAATAATGAAAATTTTAAACTAATTCTTTATTAAGGAAAATATTGCCAGAAAATTGAAAAGATTTAATAATGGAAAATAGAGCAAGCAACTTCTTTTTTATTATTTGAAAAAATAGAAATGATTCTGAATAAAATTCGAAACATGTCCGTAATGATATGCTTGGAAAAACACATAGTAAGAGCCAATCTTCGAAAATCATACAACATACCTTTCCGATGCCTTGTAGATCGACGAATTCCTTGCTTATCATAGAAAGCTTCTTCTGTAGACATTGCAACTGCTTCCCCAGGATTGATAAATCTGAGATTTCTCAATTCTCGATGCAATTGTTGTTGTTGTGCCAAGTTTTCTGAAAATAACATTTTCCGGAAGAATGGAGCTATCAGAATTCGGATCTCACTCACACAGAAGCCTATTCAACTCATATTTCACCTAAATTCTAGCGATATATGCTCAACTGATCGAAATAAATTACTTAGAAAAGGACTCGAAACACGATTCGTCAATAAAGAGTGGAACCGACAGGAAATGAAATCGAAGATTGGACAAAACATCTTGTCTCATCATCTACTGCACTATTTGTTACAACAATATATCAAATTTCCTATATTGAATAATATTTCTTGTCTGAAAAAAAAAGGAATGTATTGAAAGTGGAAATTTCAAAAATGGCCGGAAGGGCAATAAGAGAAAAAGTCAGGTGGAATTTACGAATATCACTCGATTAAAAAACGAAGATACCTATCTCGAAAGTTGGAAGATCCAATCCAGTCGGAAGAGAGCTTTTTCGTTGTTCACAAGCTTCATCCTTCTCTTCCATCCCACTCATGGCTGCAAATCGCAATGAACTAAAGAGTTGCAAGTGGTGCGCGAAGTACTTCATAATTTCACCATTGCCATTTAAAGGATCAAAAATCAATTCCACATAAGACTATTGAATTTCAAGAAGAAGCGTGAAGTAAACCCGTTATACAAAACGATCTGCTCAGTATCTGTGAACAAATCGATAAACATTTAAATGACATTAGCATTTCCAACGAGATATCACAACCTCTCTTTCTACCGGCAGGTTTTCAAAATTTAAAAAATGAGAGCACAGCCATGAATTTCATCCGATTTTTAATTACTGCTATATCTCGTCCTTCTGCTCCTCTTATCGTAACGTACGCATTCTATTTCATTCGATTTCTTACTAATCTGAGAGATTCCACAAGCAAATGAAGATAAATCACCCGAATTAGCAGAAAAAGTTAACTGAGACGATTTATCACCCCTAACCCGTCTGACCCGTTGAAAATCTCCACACGAACAATGCTTGATTTACAAGAGATTTAAAAAATATAGCAACTGTCCTGATATGTAAATTCAGGTAACTTCGTAATAAGCAGCAGGTCTCTTTCGGAAAGTTGGTGTTCGGAACAGGTGGTCGAGCATCTGAAAGGAGAAATCAGGGAAGTATCTGATTTTGGCTAATTTACACGCGGGAACATTATTTGAAATTCCTCCTTTCATTTTGGAATTTTTGAAATAAAAAATAAACGAATATTTTTGCATTTTTTACATATCGAATTCGGAATGAAATGAACAAAACAAAATCAGAAACCTTCTACTGCTTGATTATCAGTCATCACTTTTGAACAAACAATTTCCCCAATTATATCCCTATTTCTTGCTTTTTTCATCATTATCATTATTATCACATATGCTGCATTATTTTATCCTTCAAAATAAACCCAATTGAAGTTCAGCAAATAAATATGCATGATTGAAAAGGTCACGGAGTGTTGGACGTCACTCAGACCATTATAATTCCCTGCTTTTGACGTCGTTCACGTTTTACGCCATGAGTGTTCCGATATAATACGAAACGTGATATTGTTGTGCCGCACGGATGAAATAAGCGAAATTATGAAATGAAAGCAACTGAACTGACCATTATCGGCGCAATTCGGATTATCGGCTCAATCCGGTTGGTGATTCAATGCAGTATTTCCTCTACTAATGGTTATCTTCGACGAGTTCACGAGAGACACATCTGTCAAACCTTAATTTGCAGTACACTATATCTGTGTCATCAGTCGTGCTGTCCTTTTCCTCCAAAAAAATTTCCCATTCAAAAGTTTATCGATAGCATGCAACTCACAAAACATATGTTCTCTTGTCTTCGGTTCACTTTTGTCTTTTGTTATTTTAGCTGAGCAATTATTAATTACTAATTACATAAGCAATTTATTAAAATTAAGAAGGAATTTGAAGCAAAGAAAGTGTGATTCATCTCATCTGTAAACTGGTAATTTCTTACTCTATCAGTAAGAACTATGTTGTCGTTTTCTTCCGAAAAAAAAAGGAAAAAAAAATTACATTGAAGTTGAGTTGTCATACTTCATCTTTCCATCTGTTCATTCAATTCTCTTCCTATCTATTAGCCTAATTTTTAACTATTCTCTCCTCTTTCTCCTTTCCTTCTATGAGTATTCAAGTTTTCAAGAATTTCATTCGGATGTCTTCCAGACCAGATTCTAAATTTCACAAAACTTGAACCATAATTATCCAGACGGATGGGCGCATGAGATGTCCACAACACTAATACTGTTATCATCGTCACCATCATCATCACTGAGGACAACAATCCGGTATTGCTCTGCCAACCCCCTCTGTTCAAAATTCAAAATCCTTCCCAAAATCCATCCTTCAACCCGCAAAACGAAAACCATTTCGGCTGATAAGTGAAGTTTGTAGAATGCCGTCATTATTCGTCACCACTCTTCTCTTCTTCTTCATATCAATTCCGCTCAGATCTTCCAATGCGCAGGTGATATTTCTCGATATTGTTTTATTGAATCGAATCTTTATCCTTTCTCCTTCTCCTCATTCCCATCATTCCTTACTTCCTATCACTTTCACACATCGTTGCACAAAATTTTCCATATTATTAAAATTTTTCGAAATAATATTGAAACTGATTCATCTATGAAAAGAAATATTGAATATTTGAATTACTGGAGCATTGCCATTCATAAAATGAAGTTAAACAGAAGACACATGTCCTAAATAATTTAAATCATTCTTGGCAAGATTCCGTGGATTCCATTTGTTGTTCGAGGTATCAGTCAAATCAGTTTGTGAAAGCAAAGATCGATTAGAATAGTATATCATTTCCGAACTGCAAATTTTGCAATTCATGAACAGAAATAAGATTACTTTATTGATCTTTCGGCATATATTTGAACTCTTACTAAGCTTGTTGCGAAATAATAAATCTGTTTGTCACTATGCCTATTCCTTCACAACAATTAGATGACAAATAATATTTAAGTATATTCTTCTTCCCGCACCATCTGATTCCTCGAATGTCTCATGAAAGCTCTTAAGAGAAGCAACTCTATCACGACTACTTGCCATCTATATGCTAATCTTATCACAAATACTTATCACAAATGATGTTACTTATCACAAATCACAAATAACATGCTGGCTTCTTTGCAGTACAACAACAGTCCATTTCTGCAATTCTTTTCAAATGAAAATATTGGACGTTTAACACAAATGGCCACAGACCTTCTTGCTTCAGCTGCTAAGCATTCCGCTGCAGCCAATATAGAATCACTGTATGATTTGCTTCTTACAAATCCAGCCTTAAAATATCTCTAAATCATTGTTCCTAAATTCATTACTAAATTCAATCTAACAATTTCAGTTTCAACTGAATCTATCGTTTCAGCGATAGATTTAAGAGAAAGAGAAAGAGAGGAAAAAAAAGGACGAAATATTGTAATCTTAAAAGAAACCGTAAGAAATATATTAATATCAAAAATACAAATAATTACTATTTTAGAACAAGACCTGGTCATCCTGAACCGGGACCTGTATCACTCAATTCTCGACCATCTGAAATGTTCGGTCAATCTATAACAAATGCTCTATCACCAACTATTACTAAACTTGCTGAAATTTCTACAGTTGAAAATCGTGGTCTAATGCCAAGTCAGCACGAAAGAAAAACATATGATACTAAGTCGAATAGTGGTACAAAATCATTGATAGATATTGCAGAAGCATTTTTAGGAACTTCAGGGCCTGATAAATCAAATACGTTTTTTGGAGCGAAAACACAGACATATCCAAAAAATGCAGATATTAGTTTGTTACCAACCATTCGACAGTTAGCACCTGGTGCAATTAACAATTTTGGTATACCAAAGGGTGAAGGTTCGTCAATATTCAATATCAGATTCTTAACTGTTTATCGATTAAGTAGATAATCATTTTAAAGTAATGGAAAGCTAAAAATCAAATTTTTTGGTTGGGAAAACAATTGCGATTCTTGATCACGGAGGATTTTCAAGAAGTAACCGATACTTTCCGGTAATGGTTTCATCACGTTGATTTCTCCAGTGTAGCGCGCGTGCATTCTTGGACATTTAAAAGCATCAAATGCTGATGCATAAAAGCTCCTTTATTCGAAATACTTTAGTCTGCTTTACTAAATTAATACATCTCTGGTTGTCACAAATTGTCTGACCGTTTTAAATTAATATTTTTAAGGAAAAATTTTCCTTTCTGATGAAATCTTCGATGTTTTTTAAAAAGTAATTAAAATAATTCATCAAATCGAAATTAAAAAAATTTGTGTTTATAAACAGGTTCAAAATAAATGTTTATAAACAGGTTCATTTGAAGACTCATGCTACAAACATATTTCTTTCCAGGATGTCTACCATTTCTGAACGAATTCATGAAAATAGCATACGGTAATTGTGTGAAAGTAGCCGATGCAAAGACATGGGATGTTTGGGGAAATCAAATTACCAAAGCTCTTTCGGGTGGTAAAATTGATTTCATCGGTGCTTCGTGAGTTTGCAAATATTCAAATTTCTTATTTAAACAAAAAAAAGGGTAACTCATTGAGTGAATCCTTGCGTGATTCACTCTGGCTTATTGGTTTGTTATTTTTCATACGTGCTGATACCGTATCAGGGAAAATGCTATCCGTTTGATGGCTATTTATGAATTGTAGAAAATTAAAAACGAGGTCAATTCACCTATTGCAATTATACCTTCTGGGAATAATCATAACAAAAAGAATAATTGTTCTCACCAAAAGCTGTCCAATTTTTCCCCTTTGATATTTTTACCATGTGTAACAATTCTTGCTAATGTTCTCAAACATTGATTAATTTGACTTTGACATTCCAGGAAGGAAACATGTAAACGAGGTGCGGAACGGCATCATTGTGGTCAGTTGAGAAAAATGATCAGCGAATGTGATATTTTGGGATCATTGCAAGTTGGCATGGAAATGCAAAGGGCAATTCAACGGTGTGAAGAATTTTCGGGTGTTATTGACCAGGTAGGTATTCAGTACCCTATTTTGTTTTTCGTTCCTCTGACATATTATCTACGCAGAATACCTAACCTATGAAAGTTTTTAATGTGAACGAAATAGGCCTCTTTTCATTTTTTTTTGTATGGCATTTCTTTTTTTTTTTTTTTTTTTCTAAATCTTTTTTCTTTTCAGAATCCGATACAAGTGCTCAATCAAGTGAATAGTATTATTGGGGGTGAATTTGCTCAAGGATTTTTGCATAAATTTCTTGGTTAATATGTTTGCTTGTGTACTCAATGATCTCATTTATCTATTTTCTTGATTTTTTAAATTCAATTTCATACAAATTAAATTTTCTGTGAGTGAAAAGTAGATCTATTGAATCACTGCCAATAAATCCATTTAACTGCTGCTACTGCACTAATTTCTCTTATAAATTCTCTTCTCGGCATTTTTCCATTCTAATCAGCTAAAAAAAAAAACATTGCAAAATTTTTTTAAAACTCATTTCAAACTTTATTTACTACTTATCATTTTCAGGATCATCTGGGAACTAAATAAATGATGTTTGACGTGAAATTTATCAGGGAATTTTAAAATTTTTATATAATATGAAAATTAAAAAAAAGCAAAATATACAATAAATAATATCCTATATTTATAAATAAATATGTATTTCACTGAAGATTGAATTGTTTCGCTGGAAAATCCTCAAGTTGAAATCAGGATATATATATATATATATATATAAAGAATTAGACCTACAATA
>KZ270027.1:250974-290260 GCA_002249935.1 Onchocerca flexuosa
GAGATTTAGCGCCTGTTTTTCTCATATCAAATGACTTTTTTCAAAAATTTTTTAATCTCAACTCTGCTTTAAAAGAAGAAAAAAGCGTGCGAAAAAATTCCAAATTAATTGCCAATTTTTTTTTTCGGTGAGTTGTTGATTTATCCAGAAGGACTGATGAAGTTTACAGCAATTGTTTCTTCTGAATTCTTTGATGTACTTTATGGTTAGTAATAAATGTACAGAGCTGTAAAGAAAGGTCATAAAATCGTTGATTGTGTGGACGAATGAGGTTGAATCATTCATAACTTCTGATCTTATCATTTCCCTTTATCACTTCTCTTTTTCATTCCACAGTTTTTGATCGCTATTATTATTTCTTACAAAGCTAGGCCATAATATTTTCACTTCCATTAGCGCTATTTTAATTACTTTACAAATTAGTTACTTCAATCAGTTAATTTCATGAATATTAAGACTGGATATGATATAACAATAGGATCATGATGATAATAGCCATTATTTGCTATTTAAACGAGATGATTCTTTAAATTATTACCATCACTATTGAAATTTCAACAGAAATCAAACTTTCTAAAGCAATACTGAAAAAACATTCGAACATATTTATGCATTATTATTGATAAATCAATGAAGATTGATATACTTGATAGGGTTCATAGATGAATTCTGAATTTGACGAACAAATGTTTGCTCCTTCTTCTGTTCAAAATTTCCATATCTGAAACCTATAATAAATAAGATACGGTAGAATCAATTCATGTCAAATGACGAAAAGGAGTCAAGAGAGAAATTTAAATAGCTTAAAGTTTACTAATATGCCATGATTCTTACTTTCTTGCTATAATAAAGCAACCGAAAATGAAAAGAATGACAAAAATGAGAGCAAAAAAAAAAAAAAAAAAAAAGAACGGAGGGAATATGATTGATTATTTGGACGATTTGTAGATTGAATTTTAAAAAAAATTTCGAAATGATTTGATTTCCTCATTTTATGCTTCTCAAACAATTAGGTTGCAGCGTCCTTTCCTTATCAAAAGATAAACACATTTTGCTTGTCCCATTTATTTATCTACTCAACATGCACATAAATTCGCCTTAATTTCATTGAATAGTTCAATTTCGTGTTCAACTTATCCAGCTAACTTAATCACTGATAATTGTTTATAAGTGAATTTAATGTAATAACATTTAATTTAGTTTTTAGATCAAGGAGATTAAATAATGATAGGTTCGTATTTACGCGATTCGATCTCTTACTATGATTTCTTTGTTTCATTCTTGCGCGATAATAAATAATATTGCTAGTAATGGTAATACTAATAATTTTATCAATTTTATCACTCAAGTTTTATATATTTTTAATTCTGTTACAGTTTCGATAAATTTTACTGGGGATGGCTTACTTTACATTGTAATTTTTTCAACAAAGTGAATTGGCACCTTAGCTTATCGTAAGTTTTCATTTAATTATATGATAATTTTGATTACTGATTATCTTACTGATATTTTTATGACCTATTGTAATCTCTAAAAATGACCATTGAGCGATGAAATATTAATGAAAATGGTAGCCGTTGAAAAATTTTTACGACAAATACAAGTCATAGTTTTTCATCTTGAAAACAGGATTTCAAGTTTTGATCAAATAATTCAGAATATTTGAAGTAACAGTTAAGAAGTGAACGTAAATGGAAAAAGGTAGTTATATATATTTCAAATAAATATGATACCATTTGATAGATAGTTCATCCTTCTGTAGCTATAGTTTGTACAATGCATTCAATTTAGAAATTTTTCGGAAAAATTAAGTTTTATCTTTCACTGCTGTAAAGCACAAAACGTTTTATAATAGTGGAAAATTGAATAATGAATTGAATTTTGTCATTTCTTAAATGCCAAAAATATCTTATTCATTCCAAGAAAATCAATGTAAAAAATGAAAATTTAGGCTTTGTTACTTTTATTCATATATTCATTTTGCTTTTTATTCATTTTTTGTTACTTTAATCTCAGGGGAAATTCGAATTATTGACTGTTGTTCTATCTCTTAATGCTCTGTTTGTTTTTGTTCGGTTCGAAAATAATTCTCAAATTTACTTCATCCAAAGAAATGGATCCATCTCATTTTTAACTATTCTCTATTTTTTTTTTTCGAAATCCAACATCATTTTCAACTTATTTACTTTCAATAAAATAGTCTTAAACTTCATATCCCTGCAAAAAATGAATAATTAGTTTCGTTGCTAATAACTTATTTTTTTCAGCAAAAAATCTTCAATATTCTCTCATTTCTCGCTTACGTATTACATCGCAAAAGAATGCCAAAATAATTTTTTCAATAAATTCTTTACACATTTTTCTTCACATATGTTATTACTCGAATAATATATACTAATACTTCGGGACAAAGTCTGATTTATGAGTCTTTTTTGATTACTGATAGTAGTATACATCATTGATAATCTTTTGCAGAAATTCAAGAAACATTATTCTTCGTAATATTTTTTTTTTCCTGAAACAACATAAAACTTCAGCACAGTTTTTATCTTATCATTATGATAATTCATTCGTATTCCTTATCGAATTTTATTCCATTCTTTATTTTTGCTTTTTCGGTAATCATTATGCTGAATAATAGCAAAAGTTACGTGTAGAATTTATTTAAACAGAAAGATTAAAGTTTAAATGTTATCTTTCTGACTTTTTAAAACGGTTCTAAAATTTCCGGGTTTTGTATTTTGTCTGCAGATTTATTGAGGTTGCTACTCAGTAGGCATTGCTCTTTTGCATGTTTTGTTCATTCGTTAATAATATTTTATAAAAATCTTTGCACAGCTAAATTAATGAACTTTGGCTAGAGCTTATTTAACGGTTCATCAATTCATTTGTGTCCTTTTTATTTGGTCATGAATAAAAGAATTTGTCGTGTTGACAAGGAAATTTTTCTAATTCAATTTAAGTGAAATTCATTTTCAGATTATTAAATATGTGCAAACTCTAATCAGTTAGGCATGATTCTAACTTTCAATCTTCATTAACTTCAATTCTATGGAAGAAAAGTATTTGGAGACGAATGGACAATGAAACGATCTTTGCATATAAGGAAAAGATCGCTATTACTGAGAATAGTATTGCTACCGTAGCCGCAGTAATAACTGATAACTGGTCTCAGAGCTGGGACGAAGCAATTATAAATTTTTTTGAAAATTCCACTAATAATGGTAGCAGTAATATTAATGCTTCACCAACAGCAACTTTCACAAATTCAACATTTCAAAATTTTTTCAATGCAATCAACAGTTGGGACATTTTTGGTACGAATTTGATTTTTTCAAAATTATATCAGAAACTTGTTTGTTCGGTTTTATCCCGAATCTTCTCATTATGCAATCATTACTCATTGCTACTGTATCAATTTCTCGTAAAACCACCGATCAATCAAGAAATCAACGATGAATTTATATCGACTTTTGCTATAACAGTTACAATCATTTTGTGATTGTGAAAAGGAAAATATTATTTTTTATTTTTCTTCGTTTTTTGATTACTTGTCTTTCATTTATCAATTTTTCAACTTTGTCACTTTCATTTTCATGCTTCTCCAGATAGAGATCTCAGTCTCTTTTTTAAAATTTTTTTTTTGTAAATCATTGATTCGGCTGTCCATTTATTAGCTCCATAATTCATTCAGCAATCATTACCACCAAAATGAGCACAGTAGAATTCTATTTTTCTTGACTGCGATAAAAATTTAATTTCTTTCAATCAATTTAATTTAATTCAACCAATCGCCTGTTCTATTTAATCCTCACTTATTTGCAGGAGATATTCCATGGCTTATCTGGATTATAATCGCCGCTGGTACATCATTGATTATTGCTGTTTTTATCATTATCATTAGCTGCCTGGTACTGAACAAGAAGCGAGTTTTTACTTAAATATCTAAAAATTCGATTGATTTTTAATCGATATTTGCAACACTTTTCACTCTTCATTGCAATGTCATGATTTCTTGCTAACCGATATTTAATGTAAACATCTTTGCAGTAAACAAAAACGACTTTTATTTATCTATCTTAATTTCTTCATTTCAAACAGCCATTGCTTAATTGTTTAATTCATACTGTTAAGAGATTCCAGTAAAAAATCCAGAAGAAGCAATGGAAATAATCAGCGATTCTCTGATTCCTCTGATAATATATCACAGTTCATGTGGCCCAGGCTAGTTTGCTACTCCATTAACAGCTTCACATAACTATTTTACAGCAGCAATAAAGAGATGAATTTAAATCAAAATTTTCACATCTAAGCAATTCAATTTCATGATGACACTTTGGACACTGAAAAATGCAGGTGGATGTTATGTTGTCCGAAGTCAATTTTCGATAGGCAGGACGATCTTCGTATGATGCGTCAGAATTCGGCAAGCAACTTAGATCCGTATCGGAGACCACCATTACCTCCTGTCAACCATAAAGACATCTCTGGTTTGTTGCTACGATATCTTCATCTGTGATTTGTTACTATGACATCTTTGCAAAGAATTCATCTGTTTCTGTTGACGTAATATTATAAATAAATCAGAAAAAGAATTCGTTTATGGCACTGCAACACTATTTAAACATATGGCGACATTTGCTTCATTTGAAATGCTCTAGAGAAGATTTCAGGAAACGATTTTCAAGGCAGTTTTTTGCTTTCTCGACATTTGGAAACGTCGAAAACAATGGAGTCACATTTGAGTGCTGTGGCGGAAAAAACAGAACACATGTCGATGTTAGTTGATGCTCAAGATGGAAATGGCAATAATTTATTTGGAATCAATATGACGGGTATCCGGGGAATACCGGTAATGCCAGTACAAAGTGATGAGAGACGCCCGCTCCCGGTACCACCTCCCGGTTGTCTCAATCAACTGTAATATTCTTTGCATATGAATTTTGTTAATAGAGAAAGTCAGCAAGTTCTAATCATTTCAAGTTCTTTCATTGTATATTTGTTTTGAAACTTTGTTCTAGACAAAACTTGGTCGTCATTTTGTCTACAATTCCTACTAAATTATTGCCATATCAACTATAAGTTGTTTACTGATTTTTTATAAGAAAATCAAAGATCACTTTATAGCATAAATATTAAGTGTCAACGTATGCTAACATTCTTTTCTGAACTTTTCATTTTCGCTAAATCATTATAACAAGTTTGAAATAATAAAAAAAAAATCCTCAATAGAACGAACTGTCCAGCATTTTCTATGATTACTTGGCTTGGTCTGGCTTCTGTCTAATTAAATTATTACAAATAAAATTGTTTCAAAAAGCTAATTATCACTGAAGGAAAACAAGAAAAAAAAATTGCTTATTGTTAGTGGACATGAATAGTCAATGAATTAACAACTTTTACTATAATTATCTTTTCAATCACTCCACAAATTTTATTCCAAAACTGAAACTTATCTGATGGCATAATCATTTGGCAGATAATTTTGGATGAAATACTATAACAAACTTATTCAGCCTATTTCATAGAAGCTATCCCCGATATCTTCACGAGAAACGGATTACGAAATGAACAGTAAGAATGATTCAAACGATGAACATTTATCAAACAACAGAAAGAGTAGGAAAATAAAAACGAATTGAAGATTTATTATTTTTCTGAAGCATGTTAAATACAGAGTTCATTATTTTTAGAAGAATAAAAATAATCTGTTGCAAACATGCCAGCTGTTGAGATATATTCAGTAAGCATCAAGATCACATATTCATGAAACTGTATTATATAGATCGGGTTCAAAGTTCATACTTTGGAAGAAAGATATTTCTTTATATCAAATGAATGTGAATACTTACAACCAATCACTTCATAACTTTATATTTTGGATGAATGCCATATAATTATTGACATCATGCGAAAAATCTGGAAAGATCATGATTAGCGCGAATATTTGGAAGCTGATCTATCGTGACTAATTCTGCTGCATAAAAATTTGAAGGAAAATGACCAGTACTTTTTTAATTTTCGATTAATAGCTTTTTATTTTTTATTTTATATTATATTCGACGAATTTTTTCGATAGCTTAAGTTTTGAAAATCCAAAAAGATTTTTCAGAAAAATTTAATGACTTATTGAATTTAAAATACATTGGAAAAAATAAGTTCGAAAAAATACCCAATTTTAAATTTTTTCGATATTCGAAGGTTATCATTCAAGAAAAACATTTGCTCATATTTTTCGCTAAAAGAAAGTTTGCTCAACTAAAATTTGCAAAAAAATGGCAAGTTCCAGTTGAATAAAGTTTTCTTGATCAAGGATTTTAAAATACAATCAACTTTCCTGTACTTTGAATCAGCTTTATTATGCCTTTTCAGATAATTGATTCATAAATGAAATACACAAATTAAGAGGAACTCATTTCGGATCTTTCATGTTTCATGGCAGTGAATGAACTTGCTGAAAAACTTGCTTCAAAATAGGGTTTAAATTTGTTGATGTTGAATACGTGTGATTCTTTCTACTTGTGTTCAGACTTGTTTAATAAGTACCGATGAAAATAAATTGTTTCATTTCAAGTAATTGTTTTCAGAAGAAGGTGATATTTTTCTAATCGATAAGTTATTTGAAACTTTTTAAAAAAAAATGATTAGGACCAATTTTTACTTTAGCAAAAGTATCATTAATAGTTTTGTTTACATTCTCTCTATCGATATTCAGCAATATCATCATTTTATATTAATTTAGACTCTGAATTTGGAATGCCAATGTTAATTGTTTGCTTAAAAATTATAGTATGTATGCATGCTAAAAATGATTGAACAACATGATTTTTTTTTTTCGCGATAAACCGATTAATTTTATTCATTTCAAAAATGATTCCAAAATATGTGATAATCCCTGAATCAAACTTAATTTACTATATTTTATCAGCTGAGAAAATGATGATCGATCAACAAAATAGTGCACGAAACCGGTTTTTCGACATTTGGAAAACTGGAGCAAATCTAGCATGCTTCGTCATTTTGCCTTTCATTCATCTCTGATAAATACTTTTTTCAAAATATGCAATTTTTCCTATTTGAACAAAAATAATTTTCTCTAAACTTTTTAAGTCAGTGGAGGATTAGAAAATGAAAAAAAAAAACAAACAAACAAACAAATTCCATTCAATTTACAGATTTCATTCTAGATAAACATCTATCGATTTTATACGAATAAAAATTAGACATGATTATGAAGTGAATAAAATTGAAATTAAATAAAAGCTTAGTTTTTATCTTCTTCAAAGATTAAATTCAAAAAGATTTAAATTGCAAGACCGAGAATTTGATGTAGACGATCCGCCGTATTAATAAGGGCATAGGAGTGAACAAAATCGGGATAACACATATTAAACGATATGCGAACAATTTGCCCCAAGGCTTTTCTCTTTCGGAGAGCATTGTACTCTCCTCCGTCACATATTTTCTCTTCCAATCACAACTTTTCATTCATTCATTTCTTTCATTTCTATTTTCAAATGTTTCCAATTATTTGTATTAAGGAGCTATTGAATAAACTTTTCTATTTTCACAATTTTTCATTTCCTTTCCACTCTTTTTTACAAATCCAATTAATTGTTGATTCATCCGAAGATTGGTACTCCGTTCTATAAAAAATTACTTTAACTTTTCATTCTTTACGACGACCATTAATCTTCACTCTAAAAACTTAAAACAAGTAATTTAATTTTATTAAGCAACAATAAAGAATCATCCGACGAACTAATTATTGCACCAATCGCTCTTATCAGTATTATCAATAGAATGGTCATGATTGACTGTAATTTATTGTCTTTACACTTTTGATTTTTTTTAATGATTTGAAAAAAAATTTTCGTTTTTCTGAATGGAGAAGGCTTTTAATTCAGTTGAGCAGTATTCTTCTCTACAAATAACAAAGGAAACAAACGAAAAATCAAACGAAGAGAAACCGTCAATTCGATTGTTAGTTTCTATTTTTAGATTTTTTCATTCCTCGATTCATTAGCAATGATTTTTGCAAAAAATGACCCAAATTAATGTTTCTGCCAATCTGCAATATCTTCTTGTCTCCTAATCATTATATCAAAGAATTCATAGCATAAGGAGCCTGATCATCGCGAATAATTCTCGTAGATAATTTAAAATAAAATTTAAAACAGAAATATTAAGCATCAAATTGACGATTTAGTAACATTGGCTATATCTTTTTATTTACACTTTTTCATTAAAAACAACAAAGAATCCTTTTATAAGGACATCAAAGAAATAAAGAATGTGAAGCAGTAAATTACATACAATCATGGCTGTTCTATTGAAAACACTGATAAGAACGACTTGTTCAGTAATTGATCCCTCAACTGGTTTTATAAGGCTTCTATTGTTTATTGAAATTAATGGTCTAAGTTTTTAGAACGGAAATTTATGATGGTCGTAAAGGAAGAAACGATGAAGTTAGTAACTTTCATATATTCGTAATAGAATATATTCTGTCGCATAGTGATTCATCTTTGACAGATTGAAGTTATTGTCCCCAAATTATGAAGGATTCTCTGAGCATTTATCTTATGGTGACATCAATGGAACATTAATCCAACGTTATAAACAAATGTTTACCTCACGTTTGATGTGATTTGCCCATTTTAATCCTTGTGAAACTATTCGCGTCATTTTCATCATTTCTTTCATTGAAATCAGAGGAGAAAAGTCTGTTATTTCGTTGAAAACAACATTTCTTTTCCATTATTTTTCTCACACTGAAAATTCCTTATAAGATTTCTATTTGTTATGCAAACAAACATTTTTCTATTTTTTTTTTTTTTTTTTTTTTGCAATTTGAAAATTTTTGTCCAAAAATGCTTAAATTACGCAAAGCGTTCATTATCCACTTTAGCTAAATGTTTCCAAATTCTGCAAATAAATACAAGACATCAATTGAGAAAATTAATTAATCAATCATGCAAACTGATTTAAAATAATCGGTAAAAGATTTATAACCATTCCAGCAATCAATAGCCCGATGCAAGTAATATTCTGTCTTTTAGCTTTTTAACATTTATTTGTCAAGCCAAATATGTATTGCAGATTCGGAATGTCTCCTTGTATTATATCGAAAAAAGATAAAGAAGCCATTGAAACATTACGAAAAGCTGTTAAAGATATGGTACGGTAAAAGAATATTGATAATATTGTATAGAGACGAATTCCATTACTGATGTATTCAACTCTCTATACAGTTATTTGAATTTAAGTTGAGCATTGAATTAGATTAATATTGATACTATTGGTTGGGCAACGTTTCAACTGCCTTTGATGAAAGTTTTTCAGCTGTAATCGTAAATTTTTTAGTTCTTCGGGCAGGTGATAGAAGGCTTCGGAAGTCTAATCAATTAATTTTCAAATTTAATCTGATTTAATACAAATTTCTAATTTAATTTTATTTAATTGTTAAAAGTGTCTTCATTTGCACAATAGCCAAATATGCATTTAAATTAGAAATTATATGAAGATTAGAAATTATATGAAATTTATTGAAATCTCAAAAGTTTTTATATTACTTTCGATAACAATGAAATATTCAGCTTACTCCATACTATGATACCGATTTCAACTTATTACGATGGCTTCAAGGTCATAATTACAATTTTGATGTTATAATACCGAAATTGAAAAATCATTTACTTCTTCGAAATTCGTGGGATTTGGATAATTTGGCAAGCAAACCCCGCAATCATCCGCTGCACACTTACTGGAAGGTACTTTGACACATTAATTCCGTAGAACATTTCATTCATTAACGTCCCAAACTTAAAATTGAATTATTTAATTAAGATGGAATTGGAGTAATAGTAAGCTAAATAGCTGAGTCTTTTCTGAAATTTGAGTTTTGATATATATAGACTTGTGGCTATCAGTTTTACCTCTATGAATTCCCACAATTTAGGCCGGTTTAACTGGTCCAGCAATAAAAACTCCAAATATTATTGTTAATATCGAGCAAACTGGTCGAAACGATTACTGGGGAATGATACAGACATTTTCATCAAGTGAAATTATGTTTGCCCGAACGCATGATCTTGAACTGTTTCTTCGTCAAATAATGGAAATGGAAGAAAAAACCGGTAAACATGCTTTCAGGAAACTGACTTCAATCCAATTTTTTGAATATTTTACAGATTGAACTGTTTAACGGCATCTTGTATCAAAATGATTATTAAATTACTCATTCTAGAACGAAATGAATTTAAATTGTTATTGAAATTCAATGAATAAAAAATGTAATCAGTATTACTAAGTGACAGTCAACTTTATTGTTAAAAATTTTAATCAAACTACCTGGGCGAATTAGTAAGCTGGACAGCCTGAGATAGTTACTTACTAGAATTCGAACTTTTTGTTAATTACAGGTCAACAGGCTTCCGTCATGTATATAATGGATTTGACAGATTTAAAATTTGACAAACGTTTGCTAACTTTACTGACCGGCCCGTTGGCTAATATTTCAACATTTATGAGTGAACATTACGTAGAGATGATCCATAAATTTGCGCTTGTCAATGTACCATCATTTATGGCTACTATCTGGTAAATATCGCTTAATTGCTTATCACCTATCACTAAATTATCACTTAGTATCGTTTCATTCCTTGTCTGATTAGTTCCCGCTGATTAGTTCCTTAGTGGCAGATTTCATGTGATCTATTATTCGATTATATGATTTTTCTTTTTTCTTTCTTCACAGATTTATTTGCTCATTTTTCAGGACAATCGTAAAGCCACTACTACCAGATCGAACTCGTCAAAAAGTTTCAATATTCGGATCAAATTGGAAAACCGAAATTCAAAATCTTGCAGTTCCGGAAGTGCTGCCAGTATTTTGGAATGATGACAAAATAAAGGTAGATCCAATAAACCATCATCACGATGGTCATTGATAATCGCTGATGTGTTTTCTTTTTATATTAACTTAATCACTTGCTTATTTACAATTGCATATTTAATTATCAATTTATCTACTGATTATCTTACAGAAAAGAATTGCTAGTAAGAAACAAATTTGTGAAATTTTATTCCTATAATTAATGTTGGAAAAATGTTGGAAAAATTAGAAAAAAAATGAACTTTTTACTTTTAATAAATTGCAGGTATTCAAAGCAAAATTAGAACTTGCCCAACCACTCGATCCACGACAGCATTATAAAAAAGAAGTGGATGAAAGGAGTAAAGTACTGTCAGTTGGTGCTGGAAAAACGGGGACCATTGATGTGAATGCTAAAAAGGTGAACTTTTGACATTTTAAATTTAAATAATTTGACAATTTAAACTAAAAACTGAGAAAATGTTAAGAAAAATATTAATATATATAGATCTGCTGGTATATCAAGAATGTAAAAGAAACTTTGACCTTTCCAATAATTCCATCAAATTAGATAAGTTTTTAGGGTTCAGTGATAAGATGGTGCTTTCATACTGACGGATATTTTGCATTCAGCATTCTTTATGTCGATGATCAGTCTCGTGAAGATTCAAATTCACCAATCAATATTTATCCTGTATTAACGGTGCGTACGATGCAAGTATCATTTGAAATTCTATAAAAGTAATCATAATAGTTTTGCCGAATTGAGCTCAGCTTATCTGCTTGAAGCATTTAGACTGCGATAATAATTATGCGATATGCATTACTGCTCAAATTACCAAAATTTTCAAACTTTCTGATAGCTTAATTTATTAAAGTAAATAAAATAGTTGGAAAATTAATGGAATTCGTTATCACTTAACCCTGATTGAGCTTTTATTTGCAGTTTATAATTAATTTAATATACTTTATAATTATTTTGTCACTTTATGATCACTTCATAATCAATCTTGAGTAGTTCAAGATAAAGGATTCTGTGACCTTTCATATACTTAAACTTGACCTCAACTCAACTTTAAGAATATTTTTCATGTATGCACTTTTTTTGTGGTCTGTTTCTTTCCAACAAAAAGTGAAAAAATTTTTTGAACATTTCAAGACTTAAGATTGGATTGATAAAGAAAAATAGAAGAAATTCCTGCTCAAAATTTCCATATGAAATTTCAGAAAATGCCTGGACCAACGATAGTACCAATCAAAGATGAAATTAAATGCGACAAAAGTGGCACATATCAGATTTGGTTCAGTAACGAACATGCATGGTTGCATACATTGAATATACATTATTTGATCGATGTGGAATCAGAAAATGAATAACTGTAATCGGTAATAATCATGACCCAATCTCCCGTTGTATTTACAGATCGATTTGAAGAAATCTTTGAATTTCATCGAATTCAGTGTCCAAAAAAGTCTGCAGAAGTTTGCTTCAGTATGAAATAGGAAAGTAATACTTAGTTAATTATTGATAATAATCCAAACATCATTACAAATACTATTATTATGTTGATATAAATTTTACTTTATTTTTTAATAAAATTTGGTGCATTTCGTTCTCTTTTACTCAAGAAAAAATGACGAAAATAACATTTCTTGAAGGAAATAGCAATATTTGTTTCAAAAAATGCAGTAATTTTTTCAAAAAACAAATAAAAATGATTTTCAATGCATAACCCGATATTAGATGTGGAAGTTCCGAATCTATTACGAAATTTCGATTAAAACAAATTTATAATTCAATTTCACTTTGGAATTATCATAAAATTGGCATTCGAAATTGATGTCAAAGAAGATTTTGGATCTTTCCTATAATAATTTCATTCAATTGAGCAATTTAATGCTGTAAATAAGCTATTTAAAGGATAGTTTCACATGAATAAAATGTGACAGACATTGAAATATCTGTCACATTTTATTCATGTGAAACTATCCTTTAAATTGTGGGCTAAGATGTATTCATGACCTTTCATCCGTTCATGACCTTCCACCCTTCATTCATTCAGCCTATCCCCGCACAAAGCATCGGAGTACTAAAGTGTCGTAGTATTATTTATTATTTGTCAACATTTGGTAAGTTGATCCATTCAAAATACATTTCATTCTCATGATCATTCTTTCTTTTACATTTAAATGATTCTCTTCCATTTTATCTAAATATTTTTGAAATTGAAAAAAATCAGAAAATTTTAAAAATATCTCCATTAATGATCAATGATCGATTAGTGCTGTAGGTAGTAAAGTATTTCAATTTAATACGAAACTTTTAGTCCTACTTCTTTTTTTTTTTTTAAATCATCAGATTTCAGTCGAAGTTTCTTCTATGCTTTTTTTTTCCCTGCCAGTAAATGATTTTCTTTTCTCTATTTCATATTAAAGAATACTTTCTATATTCTGAAGATGAGAATTAGTGCCTAATAATTATAAATTAGTAATTTTAATTTTTATGATATTTTCTTCATCTATTTTTCTTCTTACAATGAAGTAAAATACAATTTATTCATTGTCATTTCCAGAAAATCAATCGAATATGTATTCTTTTCACACCAATCAAATAACCTTATCCTGGTTTGAAGAATTCATCAGATTCTTCTTGAAACATTTCAATGATGTCTTCATTTTGAATAATTCATTCTCGGTTCAATAAACATGTGTCAATAAAAAAAAACTTCGTTTGAATCAGGAAATCAGAGCTAAGAAAATAATAAGAAGGAAACTGGAGTGATTCAAAAGTTCTACTGGAATGATTCAAGGCTTCATGGAAGCTTTCAAACATAAGAAATAAGTAATCTCAATCAGTCATTATTTATGTAAATAAAAAGGTAAATGTTCGCTGTTACCAACTTCAAATCTCCGGAAGTTCTCCACCGATTGCTTTCAAATTTTGAAATAACCTTGCATTCGAATAGGCGCGTGCTTTTATATAAACATATATACTTTTTTTTACTCGTAACACCTGTGACAGGTAAAAATAAGTAAGCAGACGACCACGCAAAAGTGTGCCGGCTCATAAATTTTCTTAAAGCTGCATGTTCCACATAATTCTATTAAGATTTTTCAAGATTACATCAGAAATCAGAACATTTCATTTGTCTTCTATCGAAATATCACTGATCCTCCCCTTCAAACTTCATTTATATCTCCCGGGATTTCTACAGTTCTTTCTCCTGGAGAAAAAATCAATACTTGGATGTGTACAGAAAAAATCATACTTGAATGTATTGTAGGTGCACAGTAATCAATACTTGATGTGTACAGATGTGTGTACAGGTGTTTTCTACATGAAAGAATAATAGTTTAAATAGCCAGGTATTCCATTAATTAATTCGTCTTTCTCATCACTTTCTTTCTATCTTTGTCTTTTTTTTTGAATGAACCCCAAGAATTTGATTTAATCATTCAAAAATTTCGATGTAGAACTTCTTCTTGCAGATAAAAGAGTTATATATGAATTGTTTGTTCAATTAAAAGAAATAAGAAAATAGGAGTTGAAGAGTTATGATGAGTTCATTCAAAAATGAATGAGCAATTCTCATATCCACTTAATATTGTCCTGAAATTTTGCTTTCTTCTCTCCAGATCGTCCTCGTTTCAATTAATTGCGACATTCGCTATTCCTAAGCGATAATTTTACTAAATATATTATTAAAGATGAGAATAGTAACATTGCTGCCAGGCTGTGCCATCATCATTGCAACTGTTATTGAAATAATTTTAATTTTCTACCTGATACCGGTTTCTGCTCATTGTTTACAAGTTTCATTCGTCATTATCGATTTCAAGGAGTGATTCAATGCAAATATATTTTTTCAATGGTTTTCTTTTTTTTACTAATATTTGAATAGTTTTTGAATTCAATGATTGCCATACCATTAAGTTAAATTCAATTTAATGAAAGACGAAAATTGAGAAATTGCTTTGTTTAGCTAAGAATGAGAGTTTATTACGAGTGAAATATGACTGTTACTTTTTGTTTGCTAACTTTTGAAAGGAAGGAGAAAGAATTAAATTCCAGAGTTAGCAAACTAACTTGGTAAACTTACTGTGGAATATATTCTCGTAAAATACATTTCGGTAACAGCAATTAACATACTTAATTAGTATGTAAATTACCTGTAACTAAGTAAATTTTATTTTTTGAATTATTTTTCGTCAAATAAGTTTTGAAAAAATTCATTTCTTTTCCTTTGATATGTTGAATCAAAGCAATGCTTTCCGGACATCTAATTTCCTCCGATTTTTTACATAATTTAGATAAATGTTTTTCGAAATAATATAGAAGTTGGAAATTTGAAACTCTGTTTATTAAGTTTGAACTTAACTATGAGCAATATTATGAGTGGATTGTTTCTTCGGTATGAATAAATCTGACATGTTATCAATAAATTTAAGTCTGATTCATCACAATAAAAGACTTTCATTTCTCATGGGAAATGTTACTAAAACAAAAATATAAACTGTGAAAAAATATTAAAAAAGACGAATTGTTAGAAGATTTTGAATTTTATTTTTCAACTAATGGATGAAATCGATTGCTGAGTAAATTGTCTGTTACAGTTGTCAGAGTCTGTTCCTGTCATTGAAGTGATACTTTGATAATATTTTAAAATAAAAATTAAAAACGAAAAGTACATTATTTCGCCCATAGGATACATAAAGGAAACGAATTGTTGATTCATTCATTGTTGACATTTTGATTTGACTGGAAATGTTGATGACGAGAAGAAAAAATTCTGCAAAAATCGATTTTTTGTTTTCATAAACAAACGCCAACAAATGGATTGTTGTAATTGCTTATCAAAATGAATATAATATTTGTTGATGTGCGGTTCGATAGTTCTGTCTCAAATTAAATTATTGCTTAGTTTTAGAAAGCTTTGCCAACAGCATGTCAGATAAAATGTGTTGCAGTCATTGCTTATAATCCTAATTAATTTACATGCTAAATGAAATCGACGATCTTTGATCCCACTATTTCATCAATTCCATCCTTAATTTGACATTAAATCTCTTTGATGCTGAGCCTCTTGACCCGACAACGAACTTGTATAATTAGAAACATAATTCTAGAATGAATCCTAGAAATTATCTTCTATCATCGATTATTTCAATTCATTGACAATAATTATTTTTTCCGTTTTATCACCAGATCATCGAAATGAAAGGTCCTCAATATGAAATTTTTTTTTTTTACTTTTGAATTTTTCGTTTTACTTTTTTAGATCAAATGATTTCAAGAATCTTCGTATGCATAATATTTATACTTGCAAATAATTTTTATGCTCCGTGTTAATTAAAATTTGGGTTGTATAAACTTCACCTTATTTTTCACTTTCCATTTTTCTGGCCAGAAGAAAATAATTTTCACTACAAGTGATCGCCATCCATCGGTAAAGTTGATCATGAAGTGTAAGTCTTGTAAGTTAAAATGCTGAAAGAATCTTTCGTGACAAATTTTATTGCTTCTCGAGAAATTTCCAAATTCCTACAAAAATTCAAAGTAAACAGGGAAGTGACAAAATTTTCCGAAATCTAAAAAAATGCGTGATTTTTTCGGCAACAAATAATTGATTGATACATAATTTTGCATGTCTTCCAGAACTGAAAAATCGAGCAATTTTTTTGAAGCAAAATCGAATGATTCAAAAAAAAAAAAAAAAAAAAAAAAAAAAAAGAGTAGAATTTGCTCATCTTCCATTAATGACGTTGGTCATTCCACTTTACATATATTTCAGCAAAGTAATTCTTTCATCTTTCTCTTTTTTTTGATTGATTGCAATAATTTGCTTAGTTTTCTTGATTTTACGACATCTTGAACATATAGGAAAAAATGTATGAATTATAAAGAATCACACTTCTCACAGCAAATTTTAGGAACTTTAAAATAATTTTAGAAAACTCTAGTTTGTCGCTTAATTGCTGATTTTTATTGATCAGTTTCATCTATTCTAATGATTCATTCCGTCCAGATTTAAAAGTATCGAATATATTAAATGTGTCGTAAATGGCAAAAAACAGTTCCACAAAATTCCATAATAAAAATATTACAACAGAAGAATCATTAGAATAAATATTGATTTCTAGAAAACTTGTTCTTTTTGCAAATAGCCATTCTGTTCTCAAAATCCTCAGAAAAAAGTGATGTGATATAAACTTTGCGATAAAGTTCCAACTCATTAAAGTGAGAAAATATTCCGATAGTTATACACAATACGGTTTTTTCATGAACTAAATTAATCAGATCGAATCTAATCAAATGGTTAAATCTAAATTAATCTTAACTCTAATTTTGGCTTTGTTGTTACTTTTTCTCTCAACCAGTAAAAAATATCGAAGTTAAGATAAAATTCGAAAATTTGAAGAGTTTAAAAATAATAATTGGAACAAATTTATTGATCTTTGTTTGTGCCAGAATCTTGTCAAATGTTGCTTGAAATACATTTCTGAGCATATGTCATCATCACAAGAATGATTAAATTCTATTTATATCGTGCTGAAGTGTTTCACAGGCTGACAGGTGCAACATAGTTTCATTAAATTCACAATAGATAAATTTAATTCTCTTCTTTCCCGTCCATTACACTTCTAAAAAGATTTCTGAATGGATCGCTTTTGAAATTAAAAAAGAATTGAAAGGTCATATCTAAAAGGTCATCATCGCCTGTGCTTTGTTTGAAAAAGAGAAATTTTTCATCTCAATTATCAAATTTTTCATACTTTTCTAATAATAGAAGCATTTATTTGATCGTTGATCTTCGCAGTTAAATCAAAAACTTCATATTTACTCCATATTCTTACCTGATTTCAGACATTCCTGCTGTCTAACTTCACGACTCACTTTAGAAAAGTCATTACTCCATTTTTACTTCTGTTCTCTTTAACTGATTTTTTTTTTCATTCCACAAAATTTGCTTTAAAATTACCAAAAATTAATTCGGAAGTTTGAGGATATGAGTTTTTTTGGTTTGTTTCTTCTAGAATGAAATATAGTTATGAAATGTCTATCCGTTTCATATTTCCAACAGTTGTTTACTATCTTTGAAATTTATAATATATTGCATAAAAAGAATCTCCACAAATATTTGACATAATTTGAAGTTCAAAAGATATAATGATTTTATAAAAAATAATTTCTAAATTTCTATTATACTTTGAAAGTTGAATTATTTTAAAAAAAGATATTCTTCAATTGAATTCTTTCTTTTTTCTTGATTTCAATCATTTGATGAATGTACTTTTTGAAATTTATGAATAAAACGCTTACTCTATTTCCGCCTGATTAGAAACAAATAAGAATGGCTTTTCTTCCAAATTAAATTTGCATTTTTAATTTCGTTGAGAAAAACCATTGCATTGTTATTGATTTTTTATTATTATCCTTTCTAAAATTCTTCCAAGTATTCATTTATATTTTTATTTTTCAAGAAAACTAATCGTCAAATCTATATTTGTGTAAATTGATTCGAACATTAAAATTGGAAGTAAAATTCGAAATATCTTTTCATCTAAATGAATTTTAAAATCACATCAAATTTTTACGATTGTACCATCTGCTGCTTTCTGACTGACCGATTCCTGCCTTTTCGTGAAAGATATAAATTACTTAGACTTGCAAATCAATCATACAGATCCATTTGCCTCTTCTGGGCCAATAATTATCAACAAATTTTTTCGTTTTAAATTTTTATCATATTTGCTCGAAATAATTTGCAGTTTATTATTGGATTTTTTTTTTGTCTTTCATTAGAGAGTTGAATAATTGAATTATTCACTAGTTTGTTTATCTGATAAAATAAGCTTTTTCTTGGCAGTTAATTATATAGAGATAATGCCAAAGTACCGCTTGTAATCTCAAAATCCCATTTTGCGATTAGATAATTTGCTCGACAATGAAATTTCTGTCATAATAAAATTTGCATATTTAAAGTTAATCAAATGAAAATTATAGAAATCTAAGCATCATTAAAATACATCTTGAATTGTTGATTCATCTGATCTTATCGGTTATTGATTTTCATTTCTTCCTGCTTTTTTTGCAACTTTAAAAATGAATTTTGTAGGAAAAACATTAGTTTCATTTTTAACCAGGAAAAGCGTTAGTTTGCTTCTGATTTTCAATGATATTGCTGTTTTAGTATCAAAGATTTTGCTGATTCAGCACATTTTGAGTCTTCTCTTTCACACAATTTTTTGGCATCCAAGCACTCATAATCAATTTTATTTCACATTTTAGATTTAGAAAAAAATAAAAATATTTCACATTTAGAAAAACCTTGAAAATCCTGTTAAATATGCCAATAGCATTCTTTACTATAATACTTGAGAGGTGAATAACTGTTGGAGACCAGTATAAGTCCTTTATATCTGTCTCTAAGTTTGCTTAATTGCGATATAGTTATGATAATCTTTATCAGCTATGCAACCGTAATAAATCTAAACTTTATCATTCAAAATGATAAACATTATCACTATTGCATGCCTTATCCTTCTCTTGAACATTTCAAATAATAATTGTATTTGAAAAATTTCAAATTTAAAAATATTGTCTCCGAATATATAACACGATACGATATGTAGGATTAATATCAAGCAACGAGTATAAGCACATCCATTTTATGAATATTGATTTACGGAATTTTTTGTTTATTTACATTCAGTTGATCCACCTAATTCATTCTTCCCGTATTTTGATCTCAAAACTTTCTTTCGCTGATTGCTAGCTGAGCTGATGCAAATATAATTTTATTTCGATTTCATCCATCCATCAGCTATCTGATTTTTGTTGACAATCGGAACAGTTAAGTCAACTTCCCAATTCATCCTATTTTACTACTATAAATAAAAGATTTCATTTTTTTTTTGTAATGCTTCAGATATTTTATGTATATATAAATTTTATTTTTAATCATCGCTCATATTTCAGCGACTTTGCTGAACAATAATGATAAACTTTCATAACTTTGTTATTACCAATAGTAGTACAGTAGTACAATGAACTGATTAATCCATACATTACTATAACCTGACTGTTTACTTGCAGAATCTTTGCCACCGTAATAATAATCAGGTTATAGACGCTAGCTAACTTGACGATCCTCGTAACTTCAATATTAGCTAAATTAGAAGATTTATTTCCACATAAGTGGTAAGAATTATTTCTTTCCCATATTACTACGATAACAAAGATTCTGCAAATAAATAGGTTATTATCATTATAACCCATAATGATAATATGCGATCTTGAGCTGGATTTTAAGTTTTGAAGTCATTCTTGAGATGTTTTATTTCATTCATCTTGATTCCTTTATAAATTTAAATTCAAATTACAAATTGCTGAGATGTGACACTAAAATTAAGAGAATTTTGATGTGAATATGTTAAACTATTTCCGTACCAAAAATGCGAACAAATCGATGGCATGCGAAATTTTCGGTGTCGTTTATCGCGCGACTTTTCCATATATTGATGAATACCATTTTTGAATTCAACTATTTTTTTTTTTCCAATGACACTTCCTCTAAATAGCTATTCGTCCCTTTAAAATCTCATCTAAAATCCCACCAATTCCAAACGCATTTATTAATTAATGAGCAATGGTCCCCTAATAAAAACCAAAGGTCAGAGATTAACAAGAGAAGATTGGTTAGGACTAAGAATGCATTAGCTTATATACAAACAACGAAGATGGCGTACAGATAGTATGATAGTAGAAGAGACTGCCAGGAATCGGTATGATTTGCGCAATAATATATTTTGGAGATTGAGAAAGATCTCAAAATGTCATAATTAGTAATAGGCGCGGAATGTTTTTTGCTACTTCAGGATTCAAAATGACCCATTGGGTTGGTGGTCGATTCGCGTAGATGTTAGAGATTGTGAATATTTGTATGATTTATGAAATGGAAGCGATTAAAACGTTTAACTGCTCTTATCACTGTTATCATTATCAGTCAATGTGTGAGCTGTACAATTTAGCGAATTCGGTAAGTATCACACTATCAAACGATTGGACAAATCCACTCCTTTTTTACCATTCTCTGGATACTCTCAGATCTGTCAATATACTTCCCAATATGCTCTCAAAAAATTTTTGTTAGTCTGAGAAATGATTGCTGTAGGGATATTTGTTTTGGTCGAAATGACAGTTTTAGTCTGAAACTTGTGCTAGAATTTTCTACTGCTTTAGAGTCTTTTAAGTTTTTCTCCAAAAAAAATAAAAACTTTATGTACGGATTTCAGATTGGAACACATAAAATGCAGCAAGGATGTATAATAATGTCTAATGCATGCTGACATTTTATTAACGCAGTGCTGCTGCTACCGATTAGCAGTAGTCCGAGGTGGTACCATCATCTTTTGTAATTTCATTTACATAATAAAAGCGTCATCCATGGCTGAGGAATACTCTCTTGCTTCGTATGACAAGGATGACACCCTGAAAAATACTGGTGATGATATGACAATTATGTCGGTAGAAGATAGCATCGGTTGTGTTTATGGTAAATTGGTTTTGCTTGGGTAAGTGTTTTATTTTATTTTATTTTTTTTAAGCATGGTGAAGTTGAAAAATAAAAAAGTTTTCTACACATTAATGCATATTTGTCAGCAATGCCTTATTGCAATCACTTTGATCTGTAGCCGATGTTGTAAAGTTCTTTGATGAAGCAAATCCGTGCTTGCTATTACATGTCTCAGGAATATGCATGCTCCAAATAATTGGACTAAACAATACCAATGATCTTAATTTTGACTTTGAAAGAAATCAGTGCAGAAATTTTGGTATTACTTTCTCGAAGTCGTCAAAATTTAAAAATGAATTTCTGGTTTGGTAAGCAGAGAGAGATAATACTCAGGAAACAAATCTGTATCATACTATCGATACATTTATTTGGTTTACGTTTAAAATTAGTTATTTTAGTATGAACTCTTTTTGATTTATAGAAAATCCTTATCCGCTACATATATAATAAATATTATTGGGGATGATAAAATTAAGTTTTAAATGTTTAGACTTTTTCAGCCATCTTTTATTACGCTTGAATTGTGAAGTTAACTGACAATAAATTATTTTATTTCTTTTCTATAGATATAACGGCACGCTCGAAAACAGTAACACTTATGCTCAAGGTCGTAAGCATCGCTCAAAGATGATACTACGCAAACGGCTTACAGCTAATGGTATTAAAAAGGATCAAAGCAGTTCAGTTAGCATCCCGCCATCTCAGAGTCAGGTATATCGTGTTTGAATGTTTCTAAAGCACCGATTCTAATTATCGAGAAAAGTTATGTTTATCATCAAAAAGTTCTGCAGGATATTTTTATGAATTTTAAATCTTGCCAATATTCAGTCTTGTTAATTTATACATTAAAACTTCTTTCAGGTAGTACGCGATGCATCACGGCACGTTGTTTCTTATTCGTATAATCGTAATCATACAGTTCTTGTAGAATATAGCCCTGATCCTTATAAAGATATGTTTCAGGTGATTTCAAATAAAATTATTTTTAGTTGCTTCTCATTTTTGATTGAGTTAATTTAACATAAAACTCATTTGTTTCACTACCTAAAAATTAGACCAGAATTAAAGAATTTAAATCCAGAATTTAAGTCAAAATCAGAGTTTGAATCAATTTTTTTCAACTAACTCCCTAAATTCTAAGGTTTTCTACGTTTTCTAAGCAAAGATTATATTGAGAATTCAAATGAGGTTTAATGTCTTAGTCCTAACAATCTTCGTCAAATATAGTGAAGTGAAAGTTTTCTTACAGATTGGTCGTTCTTCCGAAGAGCAAATAGATTTTACTGTTGTGGACACTTGGCTTGCTGCAAATGCTTTTCATCCAGGTTCTTTTTTGTTCGGCGCATTCTGTTGTAAACTGAGTTACTAATAGTCATTGCAAGTATAGGAATAAAACTTTTTTTTTTTGGACATAAGCAATAAAAGTAAACTAAAAACTTTTTTAAAGCTCATTTTTTTTTTTTTTTTTTGATTAAAAGTAGAATTTTTTTAAAAATCAATTCGTATAGTTCTTTTATTATCGAGCTGACACAGTGAGTCATACAGATATTGCCAACTTATGAAAAGAAGCTTTTCAGTTTGAGAAGGAAGTATAGAATTGGTAATTGATCTTTAAGGTAACATCCTAAATTTAGATTGTGTATCCTCCATATACGGGTTTCATCCAATTATTTTCTGTGAAAAATTCGTATTGAATTCAGTAATAGGACAGCTTGCAAAGCTTTACATTGAAATTTGATTAATTTTACAAGAAATTAGAAAGAAGTGATTTCAGGAGTCCACAGTGAATCAGGATCCCAAAATGGTTTGCTTAATGGTGTTAGAGTTGGAAAAGATCCACGTTGTAACATCCAGCGACCAATATCTTCAACGATCAGTCGTTACGCTTGTCGAATACAAATTAACCGTGACTATCCTCATAGAGCTTTTTTGTACGCAGCTGGATTTGACAGCTCCAGGAATATTTTTCTCGGAGTATTTCTTTTTTGTTCCATATTTTCAGAAATCTAGTTTAGTATTTTTCTTTTAATTCTAACTTTTTTGGGATCCTTTACTATCTATTTAAATAAGTATTCTTATTTTCTTGATTAAATCCTAGCCTTCAGCAAATGTGGCCTTTATTCCTGAATAGTGTGTGTCTTCATTTTGTAAATGATTATTTATTGAAATCTCTCATGTTTTCTGGAGGAACTAATTGCAGTAGATATCAAGTTTGAACCTAATTACCTTTCTTTTGATCTTTGGTAATTTATATCAATAAATTGCAGGAAAAAGCAACGAAGTGGACGAAATGCGATGGCGAAATTGATGGCCTTACAACGAATGGTATTCTTATTCTGCACCCAAATACCATGCAAAGACAGGTACAATGGTTTCTTATTTTATTACTAATAATTTCGAGAAACCCAAACAAATAATAACTAACTGAATTTTAGCAGTAAAAAATGTACTTTTCGATATTTAATAGAGCTTCCATTATTGTGATGAACAGATTTTCTATTTCATTTTACATAAAAACCAATCAGAGATAGATTCATTTTTGATTTAGCCCTTTACTTAGTTCAGGATGATATGCAATAAATCCAAGTAAATTACATTTATTATAAAATAGATACATTTCATAAATTGAATTAGAAAATCAAGCCATGGTTTCAGTATGATTCTTAGTGCGAATCCCACCAGATTTTGTTAAGATTTACTTGCAATTTTAGAGTATTTTTGATGAACAAAAAGTTATATGTCATTTACTTAATGGTTTTGGTTCTTTTTGCAATTCATTTTCAATTCCAAAAGATCTGCTATTCATTCTTGTGTGCCGAATATCTACTCATAGAAGCATTCCATATCTTTTTATTAGTATGCTCAATAGAATTTGTCTAATGCAATTAACATTTATCGAAAAAATCATTCAGAATTTCGATCAAAGAATGGAAGATCATGTGGGAATGTTTGTATGGCATGAGGTCTCTGTCGATGGTGATATTTACAACATAAGAGAAACGCGATCTTCGACCAAAAGAGGAGAGTTATTGGCGAATGAAAGCAATGAATTACAGGTATGTCGATATAGATCTCTTCCAACTTGATAAGTTAAATTAAGAAATTTCTGACCTGTTGGAATTGAATATTGAAATTATTGAAAATGTTTTGGATATTTGGATACTTGGTTTCTAGGATGGGACACTGATTGATCTCTGTGGTGCTACACTTTTATGGAGAACGGCTGAAGGTTTGATGAAAAGTCCGTGCCGAAGTGAGCTCGAATCAAGGTATGTTTGTGCGTAAAAATATATATTTGAATATTCGATTCGAACTGAATTTCAGATGATTTTTCATTACGTCAAATTCCCTTTTCATTTTCTGAGAATTTCCAGACTTAATGAAATTAATGCTGGAAAGCCACAGTGTCCAGTAAATCTTAATACTCTCGTTATTCCAAGGAAAAAGTCAGCGAAAGCTTATGGTTCTTCCAGGCAACCATATGTATGATTTATTTTTATGCGAAAGCTTTTTCTCTTTCACTTTGTTATTTTTTATAGATGTAGCTTTCAATATTTGCCAATAAAAAATTCCAAATCTTGAAACAATTTGTCTTTACTCGTCACTTTCAGTTTAAGGCTTCAACTACATGTATACACTTCGTATCTTAAATCATTTCAAAATAAAAGTTTTACTTAAAAAAATAAAAGCTTTATTTTTTTCGGTGAACACTTGTCACTTTCAGGTTTATCTTAATTGTGGCCACGTACAAGGAAAGCACGCTTGGGGCAAAAATGATAAAAACAACAGCGAGATTTTGTACAAGTGCCCCATATGTTTGGTGGATTCATCTAAAATAATTCAGCTGGTTATGGGAATGGAATCAGCTTTCCATCTTGATTCAAATGCATTAGATTATGCTTTTAATCCATGTGGACATGTTGCTTCACTATCCACTGTAAGGTGAGTAGTTCAAATTTCTATGAATTTCAATTAAAATGTATTAAGAACCTTCAAAACTGTATTCATTATACTACTAAATATTTTTCTTGCTTTTGCAAAGTTATGTATTTCAATTGAGTTTTATTCTGTAAAATATATTCACCAGTTATTTAATTTAATTGTTGAACAGAAGTATGTAATCTTACTGAATTTCATTATAAGTTTGAGTAATAATGGGAAATCAAGTTCCAGAATTAATTCTGATTTCTTGCAGATATTGGTCTCGCATTCCGTTACCACATGGCACAAGCAGTTTTCATCCAGTATGTCCATTTTGCACGTCACTATTATCTCTGGATAAACCATATGTTAGGCTTATTTTCCAGGATCACTGTTCTGATTCATAATCGAAAATTGAATACATAAATGGCGTATGCTCTTTAGGATCTCCGATATTTTTATGTGTAGTTCTTTTTTATATTTTTCCTCTCTACAAATTGTAGCTCAGCTAAAAAATACAGTTATCTAAGATTTAGGATTTCACTGCAATTGAAATCTTGTGTTTTTTAAACTTGTGAATAGCTATGCTTGAAACGGATAGTATAATATTCCTCTTATTTGTCTGGTAACTTTACTAAGAATTTTTCTTTTAGAATATTTTCTATGGATTTCTTGTAATTCAGTATTTAAAATATTAATCTCCTTGTTAATATTGGATATAGTGCAAAATATAGTCTGGAAATCTTTTACTCTCCATTATTGTTCCTATTTTTTTATTGATGTGGAATCACGAATTCGTTTAGTTATTTATGGAATGCTAAATTTTTTTGTGAAAGCTGTGTTTTATCTATGTCATACCGTATCAGAAGATTGCTTATATTATATAATTCTTTTATTTTAGTCTGATTCTTTTACCTTTTGTTGATTTGTGTAGTTTATTTAATTTTGAAGTCTTGAAGGCCGGAATTTGAAATAAGATGCCGATTTATTGGTGATTTGTGATAAAATATGGTCGTTATATAACTAAATTAATGGTAAAGTTAATGGATAGATTGTTCTCCACTCAACATTTAATCGAAGTAAACCCGGCTTCTTATTATTAATGATAAGTGATATAAGAAGAATAGTCTATTTTATCTCTTTTCTATCTGTACTTGTGTCATTTTTTCCTCTCTTTTTGCTTTTTTCTCAACGATAAAATATAACTTGTGTTTTCGGGCATTTCTTTTGCTTCACATTCGTTTGTGACATAATTTAAAATCTGATAAATTTTTGTCTTATTTGTAAATAATAGCACCGAAAAATGTGACTAGGTTTCAATTAAACTATTTTTTATCGTTAGCCATTTGTTGAAAATAAATTAAATTTAATGTTTTAGATATTGTTATTGAATTTTGAATTTCAAGCATTTCGTAAAAATTAATATGATACTTTTTCATTGAATGGATTTCGAAATGTTTACTAGAAATATTGGAAATTTAAAAATTTGATCATAGTTTCTGATTCTTATTAATTTTGCCCTGCAGCAGTTAATATTTTTTTGAAAGTTATATAGTGGAAAGAATCGTTAGATGAAAGCTGGAAAGAAGACAAAAATAAGGTGGAGAAAGGGAAATTTCACGCAAGACTTTCCTTTCTCCACCTCACACAAGCATGCTTCATGTGAGGTTCATTGGTTCTGAAGCTGCAATTTTGATTTTGGAACCGAAGCAATGATAAAAAATGATTGAGTCATGTCCTTCATCATGTATGGAACGTATTCCTATTATAGTTAATTAGCTGTTTGAGTCTTGGTATTACTGTCATTGCTGTGGCTACTTTTGTTTTTCAGTATTAGCATTTTTCACCTCGCTGAAGGAAATCTTCATTCATTATGGGAATTCATAAGTTCTTTCTAGTCAACTTTTTCAAGCAAAGCAGCCGTATTGTGGAACTGAAATCTGTATGAGATTTATTGCATCTCCGAGCCATGCCATAAGATTGTTTCCTCATAACTTGACGGCTTGCTGATGCATTGATGACATAACTTTCTTTTGATTGTACCTCTTATGTTTTTCTTTCACCACTGAATAGTTCTTAGATGAAGTTATCACAGTATAAGGATTGAGGATGGAAATAACGAAATCATTGCAAAAATTGTTGTTGAATACGCAAGGCGTGCAGCATATCTTCATCACTGACAAGGAAGGCATTCCGATTATCGGAGTAAATGAATCCGGAGGTATGATTTTGATTTCTTCCGTCATTTCATTCATAGTTTGAAGTCTCTTACAGTATTAAAATTAAGTTATTTATTTTGCAATATAAAAAAATATATACTTTAGAAAGTATAAAATATAGTTTTTTTTCTCATTTCGATATACACTTGAGTAGTTTTTCTTCTTTTTTTTTTTTGATCAAAACTACTCACTCCCAATATTTATATTATTTTTCGAAATTATCCAGTGAATGTATCTTTTCTTCATTTACCTTTAGAAATGCTTGACACTTGTCCAGAACAGCAAAACATTATTTTCAGATTTTGCCGGATTTTCATTTTAACTTACGATCGTCTTACCTTAATTACATTTAAAAGTTATTATTTTTAAGAATTTTTTAAATTTATTTACAGAAGAAGATTTGAGAAATCGAATGCAGCTTATCAACAGTAATCAAATAACAATGGAACAAATACATAAATTGAATCTTGGCGAACAAAAGTCGGCGATTTTTTGGTAAACATTTTATTCTTATTTAGTCAGTTGTTTGAACTATGGTATTTAATTTTCTAAATAATGAATGATAACTTAATATTTTCAATCACTGAAGGGTATAAAATTAAAAAATCAATGAATAATATTCCTTTTTTTTTTGATGAATTAAAATACGAAATACATTTTAGTAAATCTCAAGTTTTTTTTACAGCAGCATTCCTCGATTTGCTTTTGCAAACTAAATTTATTTCACTCATTTCTTAATTTCAGATTTGTGCTTTTTTCTTTTTGCTAAAACTTCTGACTCACTTTCATTTACCAATAATTTTACCATCTTATAATGATGTGCGTCTTGCCACCTTATAATTTTTATGGTTTCTTTTATATTTATAGTTATGAATCAACAATTTTGGTGATACTTCAAATCAGATCACTTTTTGTAATCATTATTGCAAATTCCGAAGCTTCCATTGGTACATTGCGAAATCTCAGGCATCTACTGGAACCGATTATTATCGAAATTGCAAGTGCGACTGCTTTATATTGATTTTAACATGCTTATTTTTTAATGAAATATAATTTTTTTTATCCTCTTTGTTTTAAATTCAGTGCAAGCATATTAAGTTTATGAAGTCTATCGGTGCCGCGCCTGTAATTATTCGATTTTTCGATTTTCCGATAATTAAAATTTAAGAGATAGTATTGATGTGCGTACTTGTTGCTTCACAAAAATCTAACTTAACCCAAAAAAATTGCACTATTGTAACTTCTTTTGATTAGGCTAAATTTTATCGATAAGATTAGATTTCTATAATTAGTGCAATTTCTTAATATGCTCGTGATTTATTCAAAATTTACTTTTAACCATATGCAAATTGTCAAAGATATGATTTTTTCTTTTCTAACAGCGTTGTAAAAGAGATTTATCAATAAGATTTTTACAATTTTTCATTATAAATGATGCATGCTGTAACTTGATTATACAAAATTAAATTTTTCATGAATCTTACGAAGATTTCAAAAATTATTAATGTAGCCTTATTTTTTGTTTCAAATTTTTGAATATTTTGATTTTTTAATGCCCAGTCCAAGTTTATACAAACGAGAAACTCCTAGAAGAAGAATAGAAGCAATATGATAAAACTCTATATAATAACTAATCTTTTGTGTTTGGATATTTCATCTGTCATGAATATAAAAATTCTATAAATTTCGAAAAATCCTTCGAGTCGAATTTAGTATCATATGATTGTATAATGCACGATGTAATCAAGAATCGAAGCGATAAGAACTGGACTTTTTGTGCTTTACATTTTTGTTTATATAATTAAAGTCTTGATTTTTCGTAACATAAAAAAAAAAAAAAAAAAAAAAAACATGAAAAAGATGAAAAAAATTTTCAGCACTTTAGTTATTTCTTAGAAAATTTTATTGTGCTTATGCTAAAGAATTATCAGTACTTTGTGAAATAAATGATGAGGCATGACATACCTTTTATGAAGTCTATTTTGATTTTAATTTACGTTGTTATTATTTCGAATAGCAAATAACTTATGTTTATTTGTGCAACGCGAAAGAAAAATAAACAATGAATGTAAAGATAGTATATTGCTTTGTTAAGAAACTCTGTCAATATCTGCCAAAGATTGATTCAAAAATTTTAGAATGGAATTCCAAAACTTCCAGAACGCTTCAGAAGTGCATTTTATAATATGAATACATGAAAAGCATCCATTTTTTATTCAAATTTAATTCACCTGAACTTTTCACATTATCCTCCTGAACCAAGTAAAGAGCTAAATCAAAAACCCATTTCTGATTAATTTTCATGCTAAACGAAATAGAAAATCTGTTAATCACAATAACGGAAGTTCCATCAAATACATTCGATAGAGACAATTTTTGATGGTAAAATTCAGCTAGTTATTATTTCAATTTCTCGAAATTACTAATAATAAGTCATCATATTTGTCTTTACTGGTACTTGAGTGCAAAATAAGAATAAAAGGCCATCAATTTCGACATCACGTTTTCTTCATTTTGTTGCTTTCCCTCTAATTTATTGATATAATTTATCAAAGATCACAGGAAAGATAATAAGGTTCAAACTAGAAATCTACTGTAATTAGTTCCTACAAAAAACTTGAGAGATTTCAATAAATGATGGTTGTTTCTCGATGACTTACCTAATGAGAGAAAAAAAAATTTTTTTTTCTTAACACTCAAATGTATTCTAATTAACTTCTAATTAATTTCTTTTACAGCAGAATTTAGAGAATTGAAATTGCATAGCGAAATAATGCGATATAAGAATTGTAGCAAGAATTTCTTCAAATTATCAGATGTAGTTAATGAAGTAAACAGATATTTTTTTCATGTCTCATTCAAGAATAGAACTATTACTTTCCTTTTAAATTAAAATTCTGATTAGAAATTTAAATCTTGAAAAGAATAAAAATGAAGAGAATTTGATAAATCGTCATTGAAGTCTAAATTTGAATTCCTTGATAATCATACAAGGTCCTTTGATACGCCGAACTAATGTCAACTGTTCTACTAAGCGATTTGTGATCTCAACAATCTATCGCATGCAACTATTCCGCTTTTTAATTCTCCTTCAAGATAAATAGATGAACTCAGAAGTGACCCTTGTCCATTTAATTGACGGGTTTCTCTTTTTTTCAGATCAAAAAAAATATAAAATTTTCCACACTGATGAATCACCAGTTGTTTATTAAGTTCGGATCAATAGTAAACTCAACTTCTCATTACAAAGAAAATATTTTCCAAAATATGAAGTGTCAACAGAGCAAGTAATATGTAGATCACTAACGAGATCATGGATCATCATCATTAACAAGCATGACTCATCCAGAAATTCTTCGTTCGTATTGTTTTTAAATTCTTATTTAATGATAGCACTTCTAGATATGCGTAGATGTCCTATATACATGACCTTTCGATTATCATTTAAAACGGATTACTGTTAGCAAATTGGAAATGGAAATGGAAATGAAAATAAGGATTAATATGCAAAACAGGTATGTATCTAAATTCGCATTTTATGCGCATATCGCCGCAAATCCTTCACCTGGAGCCTCAGAGCCCAAGCGTCATCCCTTCCTTGTCAACATATCAATCCCGGATGGGATAAGAATGTTGCACTTGTACTGACGTTTCAGCAACTAACATATGGTTGAGAAGTTCGGGGAGAAGAAAGGTAGAGGAAGTTGAGATATGTTTCAAATTATCCATTTACTTTGTTTGTTCCAGGCAGATGATTCAGACGGCGACTGAACCATCCCAACAATATTTCGACGAAAATGACGAATTTGCCAAATTAGTACGTCAAATTTCTCATTCAGCATATTCATCTCCAGTTCTGATCTATGCATCAAAAACTTCAATGATTCGATAATTTCAAATATGTTCATGTAACTCCCGATATTGTCCCGGAATTTGATTTATAGTGGAAAGATTAAGACTGAATAAAAGCTCGGAATATTTCTTACTTATCCATCAATTGGTTTTTTTTTTTTTTTTTTTTTTTTTTTTTTTTTTTTTTTTTTTTTTTCACTGTGTTAGCTTTTCAGGTAATCTTTCTTGATGATTACGAAAATTTTGTTTAAACTCGAATTATTTAGATGGCAAATGATGAAGGATTTCGTTTGGGACATTTAAGGCTTTACAAAGCAGAATTGTTGGAATCAGTTAATAGTATCGAAAAGTTGCAACAATTTCGCGAATTTTTCGGTACAGTAACGTTCAAAATGCTATCGAAATATTGCTGCAATTACAATTTTATCCCTGTATTTTTGATTTGATTCCTAACTTTCTTATAGTGTTTAGCTTATTTTCCGAATGGTGATAATATGAGAGTAATCGTTAATATAATTAGTAATTTTCAATTTTTATCACGACTCTTACCAGTTTCTGCGTCGGATATTTTACACCTCTCGTGTCACACTTGCAATTATTTTTCACAGTCTTTTTTTCTAATTAGTTGTTAAGTACCAGTTAAGCTGTTTACTCTGTTTTAAGGCATTATTTTGATAAAGGTAGTTGCCGAGAATTCTTAATGTTAATAAGATTTAATTATGTTTCAGATGATCCGAAATATTTTACTCGTCTTTTGGATCTGTACAAGGATGAATCCAGTAAGAAATTGGCACTAAATTATTTCTGGCGTCGGATATGTTTTAGTCGTGAGGCCATGGATCGCATGTTATTTATGGCCACTAAAGGTATTGGTGTTGGAATATACCGGACTATTCAGGCATTATAAGCATTATAAACTCGTTATTTATAGCACATATATGCTTGAAGTGATCGAGCATTTTGTTTGTGAGAAGCTTCTAATTCAAATATCCTTTTTAATCTGCTGCTAGTTATGCCACTGGTCGATTATTTCTATTCCTAGAGAAATAGTTATAATAAAAAAAAATTGTTCTGTGAAAACTTTGAAAATACTAAAAAGACGAGAATAGAATATGTGCAAGAGTTTATTAGATTTCAAATTTAGGATACGTATTTTTCATAATCATGTAATTGTACTATCTCGTTTTAATTAAATCGCTTCAAGTTAAATTTCGCTTTTTTTTAAATCCCCTTTTCATTTCAAGGAAAAAGAAAGCTTATTTGTTTCTCATCATCCTTTCCTTGCAGAAAACAAAGCTCTGTTTGATTCGATTCATGAAAATATATCGGCGGATTCACTGGAATACTATCGGAAAATATTCTCTGAAGATACAAAAAAAATGGACAAAATTACAATGACAATTGAATCGCTACCAATCTGTGCAGGATTAAAGGATAAAGGCTATGAATCCATTAAGAATGTCGTGCGAGAAATGATGGAAAGCAAAAGTATGAAGTTTATATTTTTATTTTATGTTAAAATCATTAATTAGATTAACTTTTTTCATTGTCCTTTAAATAATTTCAATTTTATAGTGAAGAAAGTGAGATTCACTATTATGTTTTTTTTTTTTCATTTTTATTTTACAGTTAAGAAAATTTTTTTTCAAAGAAAATTTTTTTTCAGAGTATGACGAAGCGGCCTGTTATTTGATGAGGAACTTACCTAAAATGAAAAATTTGGAGTGTGAACTATCTGGCTGGTACTTCGATTTCTTAAATGCTTGCCTCATTGATAGTGCTAATCGTTCGATACCTGAATTTATCGATCCTGATTACAAAATCCACTTAGGTAAGTTTCCGGAAATGGGTTTGCAGATAGCAAACATAATTGATAAAAGTTATTTGCAAAAGATTCAGTTGTTTCAAATTCTGCATAAAAATTGGCTGAAATGTTTTGGTTCTCATATTTTGTATTTATCTTAAACAAATACATTTTAGATGCCTACAATGCACAGTATCGAGTCCTAAAGATATCTCAAAATAAGTCGGGACCGCAAAATGGATTACCAAATGTTGTAGAAGAACTAGAAGAACCAGAGAAACCAGAAAGTCGCACCCAAGAACATTATAAGAAATATCGGATAAAAGCATTTAGTGTGTCCTTTGCAGTTTGCTTATTTAGCAGAATTGTATTTTAAGACTTAATTGTTGATACAATTAACTTGACAATCAATGCATAATGCAATAAGAGGAACAATTATGTTTCAGGTGATGAAAAATTGGAACGCTTGGAGGATGCGGAGTCGATTGAATTGCGGCCATATCAGCAGGAGCTGGTCGAAGCAGCATGTCGAGGAATAAACACAATCATCTGTGCTCCAACTGGTTCGGGAAAAACTGTTGTAGCTGCATACATTATCCTGGAACATTTTCGCGCTATGAAAGCTGCAAATAAACCGTCTAGGGTTTGTTTATGTTTTCTCATTATCTTAAAGGAATTCCACCAATTTTTATCTAATGGAGTTACATCATGATGCTGACATCATATCATCCTTTCTTTATTGAAGCGACATGCATGCTGTGGAACTTTAAGGACATTAGAATAATATAAATTTACATGTTGGCTGAGCATGGACAAAATAAACCAATAATAATAGATTGATTGGAGGTTGATATCTAACGTCAGAATACATACGGGTTTCTCAATTACTTGTATTAGACGTATAATCGCATTATAGAAAAAGTCGTAAAATCAAGGCCTAGTTTTCATATTATTTTTTGCGTATTATTTGTATGTTGAAAGATTCATTGGTAAGAATGATGTCCATTAAAATTTTGCAGTTTCAGCTGTTTTAGGTAGCAATGCTTGTTCCAACAATTCCACTTGTAGAACAGCAATGTATAATGTTGAATCGTTATCTGCGAAAAACTTTCTGGGTCGACGGTATGAGTGGAAGTGAACCAGTCGATGAGAACGGACGTGCTCCAAATGTTTTAGCAAGTCATGTAACCATTTTCACACCACAAATTTTCATGTAAGTACCGTCAATTTCTATACTTTTTTATTTATTTTGTGAACCGATCATAATTAATCTCAAATCAAATTATTCGCATAGTAAGTTACCATTGATAGTTATTGGGACGAAAATTTTAATCCATTTGCTTTATAAATTTCATTTTATTTTTATTTTTTAGAAATTTGTTGAAAAGTATACGTCGAGATGATCGTTTGTATTTTACCGATTTCTCGATGTTCATATTCGATGAATGCCATCATTGCGACGGAGACCATCCATATCACGGCAATTTTTGTTAATTTAGATTCCCTCAAAACTGATGTTTAAGTCATCTCAAATTAGTTGATTTATTATCGTAAAGAATATTTCATACTGATGTTTAATTTTCCATTTCCTGATAATGATGTTTGATTTTAATATTTTGCATGTATTTATTGTACTGATGATGAATCAGTATGAGCATATTTTTCGTTTGAAATTTTTGGTGTAATTTGAAGTGAGTTTAAATTAAAAGAGTAAAATTCTTGTTTCAGTTCTGATGCGAATGTTGCACAGATTTGATGGTCCAAAGCCACAAATTGTTGGTTTAACCGCTTCTTTGCCACTTGGTGCCGGACGTGCAAATGTTGAAGCAGCACTTGATGTATGTTTTTCAGTCCGACGAAAATCTTTTGATTACCGTTGTTACCTTCAAAAAGAAGCAACGGATAGTAGTTCTAGTTTCGTTTTTATACTTTTTAGAATTTTTGTTTTGCCTAGATTCAAAATTCATTAAATTATAGCATATGATGGATTTATGTTCCAAACTCTCCACTCATTCCATCAGTACAGTTCGAAAACATATAGAAAATCTTCGTTATTATGTGAAACCGCCTGTCGATGGTTTTTTTCTTTTTTTTTTTTTTTTTGAGGTATTTGTTCAGCGTATATTAATCAATTAAATTTAATGATTATAATGGTCTTCTTTGACAGTTTTGGGCTAAAAATTCGTAATGGAAGCATAAAATTGAGAAAACAGTGCTTTTATTGTCATTCGTATTTTTTTTTTTTTTTTTTTTTGTTTTAGATATAAAGCGCGCTCATCGACTTGAGTCCGATGTATTTTCTCAGTCATTAGAAATTTGTATGAGAAAAATTGAGTCGACCATAAAACCGGAACTTGAAAAAATAACCGAAAATAAAGTTATTGATTTTAGAATGGTTTGTTGCAACTTTATTTTCATTTTCTTTTTTGGTTTTGTACATTTTCAAAAGCGAATGCTTTGTTGAATGTTATGTCATCCGTTGCTGTGATCATCAAAATGAATCATTCATTGCTTGGAAACAAAGTTTGAATGAAAAGTACGGTGCAATTTTCATGATAAAATTGCACGATAAATTGTTATAAAGTTTTCATGATGAAATTGTGATAAAATTGCACACCATTTTCCATATGTCGGTATGGATTTCAGTTGAAATTTTTTCATTGCGGAAATCTAACAGGCTTGTAAAAATCATTCAGAATATCAGTATCATTATATATTCCTATTTTAACCTCACATTTTTTAAAAATAAATATTTTAAGAAGCTAGGATCAAAAATCAGTAACTTAGTTTCATTTTATATTGTTTTCCTATCGCTCTATTTCTCCATGCTGATTTCAGGATGAAATTACATTTCCAGCATATCGGAGCTCAACGCGTTATGAGAGCTTTGTTGGAAGTTTGAAAAATCGTTTAATGGAGTTACCTGGTAGTAAATTAAAGCACCAATTGATCAAAATGCTTGAACATCTCGGGGTAAGCATTTTGTGTTTATCAAATATTTGAACTAAGTGCTGTGGAAATATAAAATGTTGTTGCAATATTTTTCTATAAATAAATCCATTTTATCTGTTTTTGTAAATTTACTTATGATTTTGTCTTATTATTTTTTCGGCAAGATTTGTGTTTCAGTATTATTATCGTGCTCTTTGCTTGAGTGATTTACTACCGAATTGGTATGCCTATAGTTATTTATATGAAAATGTAATGAAAGAAATTTTGCCGGATACAGGTGATAATGCAGCGATTCAAAATCAGTTGGGGATGCTTTTCGAAAGTAAGTCACTTGTTTGCTCTAGTTTTATCAATTACTATATTAATCTAATATCCATTATCGCTAATATTGCTTTACTGGTTTATGTCTTTTTTTTTTTTAAACCTTCATTTGTTGTAAAATGTTTAACTTTTGTGTCATTTTTGCATCTTTATACTGTTTTTATAATTTTTGTTTCTCAGGTTACTATACAGAATCTCATTTAAATTTTTATTCATTTAAATGATGAAAATGAAAAGTAAAACGGCACAGAGGTCAAAGATGATATAGAGCTTTTTTGTGTTCTTCTTCACCAGATTTTTCCAGATTTCTTTTTTTTTTAGAATTTGTGAGGCCGAATGAACTAAAGTTTAAAGAAAATGATACGAGTGAAGAAAAAGAAATCTTGAAAATATTACATGCCATTTTACGTGAACAATACATTTCGGATCCAGCATCCAGAACGATAATCTTCGTGACGACACGTAAACTAGCCCAATATTTGTCACGCCATTTGAACGCTATCAAAATTATCGGCGGATCAAGTCGTGCAGTCGGATTCGTTACCAGTAATTGTCTTATTGCTTTTTTAGAAAAGGATTTAAATTTTTTACAAATGTTTGTTTTTGGTGTGCAAAATAATATAAAAAAATATTCTTCAATGATATAAGTGGAATTACTTGTTATTTGAAAGTTTCTCCTTCTAATAAATGAAATAAGACCAGTGAGATGATACTAAGAGAAATAAATAATAGTGTGAGATGGTTACAGGGTAATAATATATATAATGATATGCAAAAATAAGTAATGTGAAAATAATAATAATTGATGTGAAATCATATGGCTTACTTATATTTAGGTTCAAATCAGTCATCTAATTTGAGTGGTCAGACAGCTGAAGAGCAACGAACAGTAATTGAAAGTTTCAATCAGGGTACTTTGAAAGTTTTAGTGGCAACATCAGTTGCTGAAGAAGGTTTGGACATTTCTGCATGTAACCTTATCATCAAATATAACAACACAGGTTCCGAGAGATCACTCATTCAGAGAAGAGGTTAGTTCAGTCTGCAATTTTTGAAATTTGGTCCATTTAACCTCAACTTGAGTTTTAAAAATGAATAATCCATACATATTTACTAAGAAAAGTTAGAGTTAAGACTTTGAAATTTTTTAAAAAAATTTTTCTGGACAAATAATTATTTCTTTTCATCGAATTTTTGTGAATTTTATAAGTATTGTAGGTCGAGCTCGAGCGAAGAATAGCAAATCAATCTTGCTGGCATTGGATGGTTCTATTGAGGAGAAAGAGTTAGAAAATATCCAAAAAGAGCATTTAATGAGACGTTGCCTAGAACACATGCAAACAAAGTCAGAAAAGCAGATGAAGCAATTGGTAGGTTGCTAGTCATAAAAATCATTGATAGATTCGCTAATTTAAAAATTTGTCTTATCTGTTGTTAGAAAAATCTTCCTATAATTTACTTTCAATATGAAAGTTATTTCTCAGTTATTTGTAAATATGCCATTTTGTGTGGAATTTTGGTAGTTAGTGTTTAAATCATATTCATTTCAGGTAGAAGCGAAAATTAATCAAAGAAAAGCTCTTCATGAGGCAGATTTAGTGCGAGAGAATGAGAGAAAACGTTCACTAGAAGGAAAATGGTTATTTGTTGTAAAATGTTTTTGCGAATTTCGGGATTGAGAACTGAAATCATTCGCCGGAAAAAGCTTTAATTATACTTAGAGAAATCAAAACTTAAGATTCTTGATTTAACTTGAGATTAAAGGAATTTTTTCATCGTAAAATGAAAAGGTAAAAATTAATGTTTTGGTATTGCAGTTATGATTTGAAATGCCGCCTCTGTGGTGCGTTTATATGTAAAAGTAGTAGTATGCGCCTTGCATGCGATAGCCAATATGTTTGCTGTGATCCGACAATTTGGGAGCGAATTGATGCTCGAGTCCACAGCACGAAGGTAAATTTAAGTTTCAACTTTTTATAAAAGTCTAGGAACTTAAAACCTCAAAAATTTCTTCTTGGTTTTTTAATAGGGTCAATTGAATATATATTCTAGTAGGATTTGTGCTCTTCCTTGAGAGTATAGCCGTACTTTTTTTATCCATTCTGTTTTCTCAATTCACATTTATAATCTGCTTGAATGCTTCTTATGATTTGCTTTCCTTTTTTTTTTCTATTTTCTAATTCAGTAATTTTATTGTATTTATACATTTAAGATGTTAGATAATAATTGGAAACATATTCATAAAACTCTGCATACACAACAGTATTCTGCATATAACGCTTCAGTTTTTCAGTCTTTTTGTTGTTGGCACTTATTAATCAAAGTACTTTTGCAACTGTTCTACATATTCTTCCTCCCTGCGATGCAACGTTTGTCCACCCTCTCCACTCTAATCTGCTTGTTTTGATTCAAGGAAAATTTGAATCCAATTTTTTTTATAATGCAGTCATTGGCAATCGCAACACTAGTTGGTAAACCTCACTGTAAAGGAAACGGCGAATCAAATTGTAATGAAATCCTGGGTACGATTGTCAAACTGTACGGTGCCTTTTTGCCAACGATATCAGCAAAAGCTATAATAATTGATGACAAAGAATTATGTGGTCGAGCGCAACACGAAAAAAAATGGGATGCCATAACAACGGATAGGTTTTGCGTCGAACCTATCACCGAGTTCGATCTTGTGAGTGATTCATTTTTAATTTAGTCAGTCTATTATATCCTATTTTGGAATAATCTTAATCTCTTTGTAGAGTTCAGAAAA
>KZ270028.1:15345-48206 GCA_002249935.1 Onchocerca flexuosa
AATTTTCATTTCTTTTTTTTAGAGTTTTTAAAAAATTTTTATTTTTTATAGGAGGAGAAAATTTTGGGGTTTTTTTTTTTTTTTTTTTTTTTTGATTTCCTTCTTCTTTCATCGCCAAATATGCCAAATGGATTTTTATGATTATATAATATTCAAGTATATTTTTTAAAAGCTTTTGTAGAAAATATGGAACCGAAAAAAGAAAGAAGAAACATAGTTTAATTTATGGAATAAACCAAATGATAATTACGTATAATTCTTGAAAAGTTTCGTGACAATTTCATGGTTTTTGTGATAATTTTTTTCTGCAATTTCGAATCACATTATCATTATTTCCAGAAAATCTAAATTTTTAGTGTAAATCTTGTCTGTTAAATAACCTCTGAGAGCTTTTCCTAGAAAAATTCGGCTCGTCCACTTTCTCGCTTTTTTCATAGTTATGATAGAAAGTTATATATTTATATGAAACAAATTACCTAATATTATTGAAAAAGTTAAATATTATTCAAAAAATAATTTATTATTCTCGATGAAAATATTCTAAGAGATGTGAGATTGAAACCAATTTTTGAATGAGATTTGAAAAGAAAATATTTCAAAATATTTAGATAAATAAAAAAAAGTTAATAATGTCACTAACTTTTTCCAAAATAATTAATTCCACATTTTTAGCAACATCAACGTTATTGTTTTGCAGTTGATAGAAACGATAAGCTACACCAAGACCTGTCGGTGCTGCACCAATAACAACAATTCTCATCAGACAACTCGGAGCATAAAATATGATCTTATAAATATAAAAAATAAAACGAAACAATTATGCAAATCAAATAACCCAAAAAATATAACTCATTAAAAGATTATTTTATTTTTTTAATTAGTCATAATCAATCAAGAGTTAAAAGTATTATGCGGAGGTGATCAAAATTAACAAAGAGATAGCTAATGATAATAAATTATCAATAAAGGATAAGATATATGGGAGATCGATTAATTTCTTGCTGATAAGAATGAATGAAGAGGAAGTGAAAGAGATGAAGTAATCTGCTATGAACTGTAGAATAGATTGTTGTGACCTAAATTTATAAGATATTTTAATAAAGAAGGAGTACCATTTATCTTTCTAACGAATAATTCCGTCCTTTCCATATTATTTCCCAACTTGAATTTGTCTATTTGTTTATTTTTATATTCTTACTTTCTCTAAATCAATTCCTTAATTGAAACGCTGTATTTGATACAAACACATTTTATTCTTAAGTAATTGCTTTTACGGCTTCTTTGAGGTTCTTTTGATACAAATTTTAAGACATGAATTGTTATTCAAGCATGGTTGATAATTCTTAATATTTTCAGCATATATTTAAAAAATTGTATGCAAAAAATTATATGCAATCTTTATGACAGAAACCAAGAATTTCACTAAGTTTGACATAAATTCAATCTGTCCCAAATTTTGCCGAAAAAGAATTCATATTTGAAATCATAATTATATTAAATCCTTATGAAAGAAGCCGAAACTTCAATTTATTTTAATTTCCCCAAGTGTTTTTGTAACTACTTAATATACCATATTTAATTTGTTAAAAATATCGAAATTACTCGAAATTTATGAATTATTAACAATTAATGGAAATTTTAGCAAAAATTACAATTTTTAATTCAAAATTTGCTGTTATTAAATTATTTGACATTTTTGCAATGAATTATTTACCGCTATTAATCACATTTAAAGTTCATGCAACATGCCAGTTTGACAACGAGATGAAAATTGTTATGGCTCTCAGCGCCCGTTAGAAATGATGCAGATCAATCCACGAAAAAAAAAGCATTTAAATATTCATTTTTATTAATTTGTTGATGAGTTTCCAAAAGATCATAAACTTTTAAATGCGTGCTAAATTTTATATTATATTAACGAGAAGCATTGTTAATGATCGAATCTGCAATCAGTCTCAATCGGTTATATCTTCAGTATATATTAGAATATCTAACTAATTTCTAGCTATTAAATTTTGTTATACTCGAAAAATTACATAAACACATACAGCTGACAGCCCATTGGGAAATTTTATGATCTTTTCTGACTAAACTCTTTTTCTAATTAAAATTCACTTGTTTAAAAAAAAAAGTAAGAAAAAATAATCAGTAAATAAGCCAAATTAATTCAAGCATACAATAAGTCAAGAATCATTCGACATTTGAAAAGAAGGCTTGAAAATGCAGCTGAAAATTTTATTAATTTAAAATTTTAAAAGCTCTCGATAAGTAAAAAAAAAAAGGACAAGAATAAATTTTCTCTTCTTTTCTTTTAAATAGAATAAGATCTTTCAATAGAAAAAATGATATGCCCAATTTTGCGAGTCTTGAAGATTTTAAAATTATGAAAACTTTTCGCCAGACAAAAACACAGCAACCTTTATTAAAAAACTGATAAAATACAAATGTAAGTAATTGAATTGCAGTTCATAATTTAAAGATGTAAAACAAAATTCAAACTAAGTGTAAATAAACGGAAAAGTTGAGAAATGTAATTAAAAATATATGTTGCAAATTGATGCCACTATTTTTGATCGTCACAATGACTCTGAAAGTTGATCTCTCAGTAATCGACAAATTTTCAAGTTGAAAAGTGCTAAACTACAAAGAGATTGAAGAATTTATAATTTACTAGCAAACTTTAACATCAGTTAATAATAAAATTTTTATATTTAAAAAATATAAAATTTTGACGGATATAATATTTTTTTGCGGAAATCATCAGATCAAAAATAATGAGAAAGCTATGAATTGTTTGATACTGTTTTAAAAGAGAATATTTCAAATTTAAATTTAGATTTCGAATTTATGTAAATAAAATTCAGTTCAAAAATTAAACTGATCGAAGCAATCTATGCTCCCCATTTATTAAAAGAAATTACAACTTAGTAGTATTAGCTGTGATAAAATTTTTAAAAAAATTGTTTTTGAATTATCTAAAAGTTAACGTAAACACAAGAGAACATGTGACATGATAATCCATGGAAAAGCATATCAAGAATTATTGAATGAAATGATATACAAAGGCAAGGAATTAAGCCAACACTTAAACTTGATACATCCTACTGAATCTAATGAAAAGTATATCATTACAATAACAGATAACGATATAAATATCACAATATCACAACTACCTTTTGAAATTGATATCAAAAAAGATTTTTGATATTATGACAAATCAAAAAAAGAAATAATTTTTTTTTTTTAAAAAAAAAATGATTGGTATTCAACAAGCAATAATACAAATGATACAAATTAGGATTAGATTGAAATGACAAGAATATTTTGTTATAAATTTATAAAATGTAAATATACAAGTCATATAAGAATCAAACAAACCTCAGTGGAAAATATGATGGACAGAATTTCAGTTAGTAATTATCTAGGAGACATTTTATCATTTTTCATTAAGCATAAATAGCATAAACAAAGGACACTGAAATTTTTTAAAAAAGCACAAAAAAAAACATTAAATGGAGATTGCTAATCAAAAATTATAATTGGCTGTATACAAATTTTATCCTTTATCGATTTAGCATGCTTGAAAAGGTAAAAATTTTTCGAAAGTTAAGAATGTACTTTAAATTTTTTACTAGATAATAAGGAATAAAGAAAGATTGAAGTAATTAATTAGCCAAAGTGATGCAAAGTTATGCTCAGGAAACACATAAATGAGAAAACCAGAACTATAATTTCAGGAAACCATAATTGTTATCTTACTGTCATTAAAAGTACCAATATTCAAATATCAGTATAAATGGTTTAATAAATAACATTTGTAACATCCATTATCATAATTATGTAGAAAGACTTATAAGTCGGCAAGAGCATATCACAGATTTGAATCAGATTTCGCTTCATGTGCATGTACAGAAATATAATTTTGAAATGATGTTGATGATGAAATCATCATAAAGAGCTTGTTGGATATGTGGAAAAGATAATTCGCAGACAGCTGAAGTTGATTAGATTTTACGCGACAATAGTATATAGATTTCTTTTGCGGTACAACATATCTCAGTAATTTTGACCACAAATTTTATTACATTGTTACGTAATTCATCTTATGCTATCTATAATTAAAGTATTAAATAATTTTGAAAATTTTATAGTGAATAGAAGTAACATACATTATCGGTTGGTTTTTTTGATTTTTTTTCATTAAAAAAAAAGAAATTTACTGAAGATAACTGCAAAATTCTGTTAAAGGAAAAATTCGAATTTTTTAACAATAGACTTTTAAAGGAAAAATTTCTTTCGCGGTACATGAAGTAAAAGATGCTTAAGATCTCAGAAATTCATCGTCCGGATTGCAGGGTGATCAATGGCCGGAATATGATTAGTCGGTCATCTTATCATTAAATATGAGTGATTCAATGCTCGAAAAGTATTATTATACAATTTCTGGATTGAGCGATCTAGATTCGTTTTTGACAATATATCATCTTAAAAAATAATTTACTTTCTTTAGGTTTACCTCACGTCTTTCGCCATTTTCACGCATGCTTCCAGATCGTTTGTTTGCAAGATTAAATGCAGCAAACAGCGGATCAGCGCATGCAACTCACAAGAACCGTTATTACTAAGTGCATGATAGGTGTCCATAAAATCACACTATTTGCCATTAGATATGCTCTGCGTAAACATTCGTTGCAATAACCTTGTAATTTAGCTTTTTAAAAATTTCAAATGTTAAATTCAGTTTCTAATCCTTAATTCAAACATAAATATTCCAAATTTGAGAAATTAATTTTACTGAAGTAACTGAAAGAAGATTTGAAATATTTTTTCAATGAATTAGTAAAGATAGAAAAAGTCCATATTTTTAATCCTCCTTTTCACCAAAAATTTGCTTTTATAGAAAAAATTGAACAATAAGTTAAAATTTACAATCAGGTCCATATCGTAATTGCATATAATGTTCTCTGAGTCGTAAACATTGGAAAATTATTACATATGATGCAAGCATTAATGATATCATATATGGTGATAATGATTTCGATTTTTGACATCTTGCAAAAAACTGCGTTGAAAATAGGAAAATGTTTGCACGATTAGTACCTATTTATTGAATACCATATCAAACTGTGAAAATTATTAGCATCTTATCGAAATAATCTAAACCATCACTTTTATTCAGTCTCACATTTTAGACTCCGTTACCGCGATATTTCATGAAAAGTGATGAACCGGTACAAATTACAATCATTAATGATTTCGTGATCGGCGCTGTTTATGTCTGATGCAAGCAATCGTTCTATTTGATCCTAAAATTAAGCGAAAACTTGAGCATCATAAAATATTATAACATTTCCTCGCTTATCATATACTTTATCCATGACAGTTTGACAATTATAACTTTTATTAATAAAACAATTAAGACATTATATTTGATTTTCATTTTTCAATTTCTCAGTTGTTTTCAACTAGAACTATTTTTTAAACTGCAAATTTAAATCAGTTCATTAATTTCTTCTTAACAATTTGAAAAATGAAAAATCAATTTATAATTTTGTTTTCATCAGTTTTCTTGATGAAGATGAAAGAAGAATGCTCAAATTGTTGTTATGCAAATTTGTGAGAAAGATTTTGCTAATCCTCTAATATTTGCTTTAAATACAGCGATATGGAATCGATCAATTGCAATTTCTAATCTTATGGAAATAGATATCCGTTAATCATAAATTCATTGATTACTTATTTATTTCATCTTAATTTGCTTATATATTGATTGCTTACTTAATTACATGATGCTGAATTTATTGGGCAATTTTCGACATTTTTTATAATTAGTCTACTTTTACTTCTTTTTTGGTTATTTATTGTCATATTTATCAGTTTTGATATAAAATAATTATTCATGTGGTAATTATCAATTCATAAATTTCAAGTTTCCAGTTAACGATTTGAAATTTAAATCCATGAGTAAAAACATACTGATTTGACGAGGGAGGCCCAGCGAACGCTTTCTGAGTAGTCGTTTGTATGCTTCAACATAGTGAATACATCGTTCAATGAAATGAAATGTACGCAATGAAAATATTGTTATTATGAACAAAAGTATTATTATTGCGAATACAAGTTCAGAATTTGGTTCGACCTGAAAATTTGCGAAAATTATCGGAAAATAAATTTGAAACTGTTTGAGTTATAAATTTAAAAGACAGATTAGTATAATATAAACTAAAGTTTATTCTTTATGTTTTTTTTTTTTTTTTTTTTCAAAATTAAAATTTAACGAAAAAATTATTTCCAATTTTAATTTATTAGTATTTTAATCTTTACTTTATTTTTAACCAAATTTACGCATTTTTTGGTCTTTTGATTTTTCCTAACTTACATCAAAGACAAAGCGTGCGAATTGAACTGCGATAGAAAAAGCGGATGCATGCGAGAAAATGGCCAGTATTATTCGAGCTGCCAGTGCTGGTTTCATAAATTTCTCCTAAAATTCGATTTAACTGATAAAAATGTACACGAAAAAAATTGTGTTTCGATGGATTTTAATAAATTACTGAATAAAATGATAAAAAAATAAATGTACGCTAAATAAGTAAATTGATAAGTTGGCAGATAGATGGATAAGCAAACAACCTCATATTTGCAAATACCAAAAAGTAAGCACGTAGATGATACGGCATACATAAGGCTCATTGGTATCAGTAGCAACATGCACCATCGTATTTTTTCGTACTGCAAAATCAACAATTTGAACTTTGCTTTATTTCAATTCCAAATTTTTTGTCATTACACAGTGAGACTATTTCAACATTGGTTTTCTTCATGATTAAATTTTTTTTTCCTTTTAATTTAAAAAAAAACAAAAAAGGTTGTTTTAGAACATTGCATACTGCATATATTTTGACTCTTCAGCTAATATTGTAGAAACAACCTTTTCAGGATCCGATATAGCAAAAAATGTAATGGAACATGATAGGACGGTCAGTGATACAACAATCTCTGAGCTGGCCAACATTATTAAAGCACTTCGTAAATGGCAACCACAATAATACCATTTTGGATGGTCTGGGATAAAATTCATTCGTCTAAAAAATTTAAAATGATTATGATATATTGATCGTAATACTGAGAAATGACGATGAACTGAAAATGAAATTTCCCGAAGTTTTAAACTTATAAAAACTCGAAAAAATCATTCATCAAAATTCTTCAGATTCATAAAAAAAATTATCTATTACAAATTCTGAAAAAAGATAAAGAGAAGGCTTTAGATATCAAAATTATTAGATTTAGATAAAAAAATAAAACAATAATTTCTTTGTAAGAATTCAACTTTAACTCACAATTTTTTAAACTCTTGTTTATTTCAAAATTTTTAAATTAAGATAATAGTTGCTGGTGTTGTAAAATTGATGATATGTTGATTCACATACAGATTATTTCTAATTAACATTCATTTATTTCCTTTTTGTGTCCAATTAGTTAATTCATTAATTGTTTTGGAAATCTATGACATTTAGAAAGTGTGATTGAAAAATTTGATCGAGAATGTATAAGTTAGAGGGATACATAATACATTTATTTTACCTCATTAAAGCAGCAGAATATTTTCTAGCTATCGATAATTTCGAATTATTTCTTAAATTTTCCTTAAATTAGTGCTTTGCGATTTTAAAGATAATATAAATAGATACAAGTCAAAAAGTTTGATGATTAACATAATAAACGTTTTTGGAGCTGTGATGAGCATCTTGTTTAACGAATAACGATATTATTATCAGATATTGATGAAAGTATTGCTCAGAAAATGATAAAAAGATAGTTTGGAAATTTCAGATAAGAAATTGGTAAAGAATGATGTGAAAATCTACTAGTGAACTGTCAAATTTATTTCCGGCTCATTTTGAATTCAATTCATATATGAAAGAAAATTACCAGAAATTTTCAAAAACATGTGAATTTCCTTCCTCAAATAAATTTATCCATAATTTGATTGACTTTACTTTAAAAACTCATATTAGCAATTAAAAAAAATTTTAATAAAATTAAAACTGATATAAGAATTCCTTTGTAAAGCAAATGTAGTAAACATCTGAAAACAAATTGTTACAAGCATAGTATTAAGAAAGCAAATTAATGAGTTTTAAAATAAAGGGAGTGTAGTAAAACCTAGATTTTAAAGATCTTGTGAGAAATGATTACACTTTAGATTGCTTACTTTAAAGCAATTTATAATGTGTAAAGCAGCAATTAAACGGAATTGATTAGCAAACAAGATTTCGAAATGACACTGAATTTAGATGACTGATGAAGCTGTTTTGAAAAAATTTTTGTGAAAACATCACTAACCTTTTTTTTTTTCCAAATTTCCATCAAATTTTTGAAATTTTTGAAAATAAAATGATAGATCTGGTGCAAGTTTAGATTGCAATATTTTATCTTCAACGACTGCTATCGCAATTCCTTTCAATTATAATCAAACTTTATCAGTTGGGGATAATTTCTTTAAATAATTTTTTATTAATTTTCAACATTCAATTTTTGATTTCTGTTTCAACATAACTAGCAAATTCAAAACACAACATCTGCAACTATGCCGTCGGTAAAAGCAAAAAGAAAGCGAACGATATAGAAAATAAAACTCAACGAATTTTAGTTCGTTTCAGGCACAGAACCTGAATTATTTATTTAAGGTAGATGCGAAAAAAAAAAAAAAAATTCGCATCGATTTAAGATTTTTTTTTTTTCGATTCATCATCAAAGATTTTTTCTATTTTTTGATTGTTTTTTTTTTTTTTTAACTGAAGAGTTATGCAATATTTATTTATATAATAGGCAAAGTAAAGTCAGTAGACAAAAAGTAAGATATGATAAGCCAAAATTATGATAGTATCTTTTACAAAGTATATAATCAATCTTTTGAAATATTTTATTCAATGTAAAGTTTATCAGAATAGTGTGTAAACAAAAAATTCAAAGTTTGTAATAAAATACTGAAACAGCATAAAATTCGGAACTAATTACGTTCTTTATTTAATTTATCCAAACATCTCTTTTTTCAAATGTACAATTTTTTGGAATGTTTCATCTTTAACAAATATCAATCAAATAAGACAATCATCCACCATTACTCCCCAAAATAATAGCATTATTTCCGCATGATTTCAAAATTTTTGGAAAAGAAAAACAATCTGTTATTTGGTCTCTTTGAAATTAAAATTTGTTGGTTTCAGTACTTAATCAGATTGAAACATTCATTTAAATGAAAGAAAAAAATGAAAAAAGAAAGAATAATTTCGCCTTATTTTAAAGCATGGAATAAAATAATTGGTATAAGAAACATTAGAAATATATTATTTTAGTTTTTCAAGAAAAACTTCTCTCAATGAATTACATTAAGCAAGTGCGCAAATTTGATGTAAATTTTTCTAAACAATCAATTAAATATGATATTCGAAGATTGTTATGAATTTATGCAAATTTTAATAAATTAGAAAAAGAAAAAAAATAAACAAACAAATTTGAAGTAATAAATCCTGAATGGACCTCGATGATTTGAGATCAAGCTATCTAATTTACCGAAAATTATCTAATTGTCGGATCGAATAAAATCACTTGATTATTGAGAAAATGAATTCATTCCAGGAAGCTTTTCTGCTACAACGCTAAACGCTCAATAGAAATGCTAATCTTTCGAGATCGGCTTCTAGAAGCAAATTTGCCTAAAGATAAGACTTAATAAATGGATATCAGTAATGTAGAGCGAAGGTCATGGTGAATCAAGTGGTTGGGAGAATTACGGTTCCACCATTTGTTTATCGTAGTTCTCATTAAATCAACATCTTATGTACTGATGATTTTCGGATATTCTCATCACAAGCTTGCTGTGAAAGTGAATTTCCCTATGTATTTAAACTATTCTCAGAATTCAGATTAGTTTATCCAAGTTTATCTGAGATTAAAATTCCTTTGACTCATCAAAATTATTTTTGATCACCACATTCATGATCATAACACCTACTATGGAATATATCAAATTATGCATTTTTTCTTTTAAAAAGAAAATTTCACAGAACTGAGTAAAAACCGAAACTTTGTAAATTATTTAATTAAAAAAATTCATGACTTCATAATCTTCATGCCTTTAACACTTTTAACTATTTTCAGACAATTTGGTTTTATGAAAAAAAGAAAAATATTTGATAATATCAGTGGTTGTATCTATGGTTCAGTTCTATGCGAAAGAAATATTATTTTGGGGAAAAAGATTAAAAGTTTTAAAAATGCCTAATTTCTTTTATTGTTTTAATGCAACAAATTCAATAGTTCAGCAAAAAAGACTGGAGATACTGCACAACAAAATTTTTTTTGCCTTTTCACTACTGTAATGAAACTATTTTTTGCTTTTCATTTTCTCTTCAATCATTTTTGAAATGACTGTTATGTGATTAAAAAGGCTGTGATGATAGAAAGAATAATGTAGCAATGATTATTTAATCTTGGTTATGATAATAAATTCTGAAAATGATATATTTGTTATCATATTAGTATTGTCTATTTCCTCATATTTTTTATAATTTAAGTAATCTATGAAAACTATACAAGCTAGATTAATGCACAACAAACATATATTGATAATAATCGCGGCTACTATAATAATTATTACATATAATAATATATTTTATTGATCAATTAATGAAATTATTGAACTCAGTTTATTCGATAATGTTGAAATTTATTGAAAAACTGCTTAATGAAGACATTTTTCTTTTAACGATTTTTCGTCTTATCAATTCACTTATCAACTTATCAATTAGTATGTTGATCTGCTTGCTTCAATATCATTTTCAATCGTTCATTTATTTCTAAAATTCTTTCGATGATTCGATAAATATATGCTATCGAATGAAATAATAGTTTTTTTTTATAACTTAAAATTTTTCATGATTTCGTAATTTTATCAGTGAACTTTGCTCCAAAAATTCAAATCCCTTTTTAAATGGTTTTTGACATTTCAAGCCAAAATATGGAAAAAAAAAAGAAAATCATTTCTTTTACTACTTTGAAGCTATCAAATTTAGTTTTCAATCTGAGATAAATTATATGGAAAAAAGTAATAAACAAAATTAGAATGAAAAATTCTCATTAAATCTTCTGCACTGTTATCACTTGAAATTGTCATGTACAATAAATTTATCGAAATAATTTGGTAAAATATTTGAAATGAAGTCTTCGAGAAAGAAATGAATACTTCACTGAATATATGCAATGCTGCTGTCATAAACAGTAAGTTAGGTTCAAAATTGACAATTTTCTTTTTCATTAAGAAATTAAAAAAAAAAATTTGTTCTACCACTAAAATTTAAGTTGATGGAATTTGTTTAAAATAATACCTTTACTGCTTCATAAATTTACAATTCATAACGAATTTCGCTGCTATTTCAGGATTAAAATCGTAATTTATCAATTCTCTCATTAGCAATTATAATTTTCAAAAGCAATTTTTCCTTAAGCTATTTTCTTCGTTCTTTTTTAAAAATTGAATTATTATTGTTTAGACTTCATCTTTTCTTATTGCTTTTTTTTTGGTATATTTTATCACCTGCCGATTTTTTTTTAGCGTATTTCTTCATTTCGAACATTTAACGTTTAAAGAGCATGTACTTTTTCCAGATGCAAATGGTAGTAAACAACGAATTTTCCGTGAAGTTTAACTAATTAAATTTTTATCTTTTTAAAATGTCATTTTTCCTAGTAAGATTTCCTGACTTTGATTTGAGAATTCAATCAATAAGTCTTATCTTTTATTATAATATCATTTTTGATCGGCTGTCCATCTTGGCTGATTTTCTTTAGAAACTTTATAAAGTTAGGGTAGAAAATGAATCCGAAAATGAACGAGCTGAAAAATATTTTTACAGGAAATCCACTTATCTTGTTTAAATTAGGTATTATATCAACTTGTTTGTAAGTATCATAGTGCGGATAGTTTGGAAGAAGTCATTTCAATCTTTCATCAATATTGCAACATTACAGTACTGAAATAATAAAAATTTACGAATATTTTCAGTCGCTGCATTTGGTGCCAGATTTTGTGCCGCATCATTAAATCTGTTTGAAATTCCGGCACTTCCAAATGCAGCGCCGACTAATGAATCAATCCTTGAGAGATCGAGATTAACCGGGCTTTTACCGGAAAATATCGGATATTGGAACCAATCGAACGCCTGTTTTAGATATTAGTTTTAAGTAAAGCTTTTATGTTACCACTTTGCAGTATGAATCAGCTATCAGAAACTTTTTGGAACGGTCGAAATAACGAATTAACAAAAACACCTGCTCTTATGAATTCAGATGTTTCAATTCCGATACCAATTTGACCATTATCGATATTCGATTGAATACCAGTTACCATAGAATTGAGATATTCATGGGAATCAATGAATTTGGTATTAATATAATCGATAGATCACAGGTGAGACATTACTAATAGCTTGATCGGCACGATCAATGGAATCAATAATTCTGCTTTTAAAACAATCGATATTACCCCTTTTGAATTACAGATATTTCCGGAACCGGAATTTACATTTGCAATAGAATTTAACATTAGTTATGCCGCAGAGAATTATAGTTTGATCAGTTCTTGAACGAAAAATGCCTTTTTTTTTAAAAATAATCCAAAATTCGACAATAATATTCCTGTGGACATGAATAAAATGTTTCTGGCGAATATCTAAAAAATTTGAAAGATTTCGTTAAATTCGAAATATCCTTAAGAAATAACGAAAAACTAATGAATGATTGAAATAAGCTTATCATGTCAAAATTTACAAAATTTATGTATTAATAGTCATACTGTCCTTGTTCATTTGTTTGCATTTGTGACTCGCCATTTTCACACGGATTTAAAACATCGCAACTTTGTTGACATGTCCGGAATGTTAAAAAATTATTTCAATTCCCTTGAAAAATAATATAAAAATTTGTTTAAATGAAATAAAATAAATTCAATTTATAATTTTATTGAAATTAATAATAATTTGAAATTAATTTGATTCAAATCAATTGCATCGCCTATCATTACTCAGTGTAAATTTGCTGTATTCCAACTTTTCTATCTTGATTTTAAATTTTCCATCAATAATTCGTCATTCATTTTCAGCATGTTTGCGGAGATTTCCGGAAAATTTTCTTTCCCATAGAAACGGATAATATTCTGTGGGAATATATTTCAATGGAAGAAAATCTAATAATAAGAACACAATTACCATTATGTAGAAACAATGGATAACGCTTGTAGTTTTCAATGCTCATCTCTAATATTCATTTTTTATTTGCACTATACTTGTTGCTATTATGTGCTTTTCTTTTGTTATCAATTTTGAAATGCGATCAAAATTTAGAATGATCAAATTCGAAAAGAACTTAAAAATTTGGGATTTTTTCTTTAAATTTGAAATATTTGGATTTGATAAAAAGAAAGAACTATGTATTATGATATATTGGATTTGGAAAAAAAAAACACTCATCTTTTTCTAACTTTAAAGAAGCTCAATTTTCGTTGTAATGTTCGGAAATTGACGAACTTTGTTCATTGGTTAGTGGAAAAAAAATAGAATGCAGCACAATAGGCAAACTGATCTAGCATTTCGCTTCCTTCATTCTTCTCTATCTACTGATAGCTGAATTTCTGAATTTACAAACAATATCTCTTGACTAAGCTATTTATTTTTATTCGATTCAGAAGATTTTTATGCTTTTTTTATTTTATGCTTTTTTTATTTTATGCTTTTTTCATTTTATGCTTTTATTTTTTTCATTTTATGCCTTTATTTTTTTCATTTTATGCTTTTTTTTTCATTTTATGCTTTTTTTCATTTTATGCTTTTTTTCATTTTATCTAACAAGAGGGATAGAAAATTATTCGAAAAGAAATATTGCATAAAAATTTTTCAACTAATTAAATTTATCGATCGATTAATCAATTAATTGAAATAAAAGGAAGTGTTAATATTTGATGAATTTCGCCTTATCAGTGTTAAAATTTTTTAATTTAAGAGAGAAAAAGAAGGAGTAATCTGACGAAGGATATGAGTCGACACAATATATGGAATTTAGTGAAGGAAAATTCGCAAGATACACTCAGTCATCGGCCTACGCCACGATCACGTTTAGATTATGACGTAATTGTGCATTCAATTATCACTTATTCCCTTAATTTCCGTTTTAATTCTTTTTAATAAGCAACATTCAGTTCTTATTCTGTTATGTTAATTGAATCTTTGGAAATTCAAAAATATAGCAAAAAACTTAAGTAACAAATTATGCCAGAGTAGCAATTATTAAGTAATTAAGTAGCAATTAAGTAGTTTAAGTAGCAATTATTTAAGTAGTCATGTGTTAAAAGTTGCATATTATATTTGCTGTACAGTGGGCTCATGCGTAAATTCAAGCGAATTATTGATTAAAAAGTTAAATTATAACTTACTTTCATCAGTACATTACGGATTGAAGATTACGGATAGAAACAGGTTTAAATTTCAGAAAAATTAACATATTAACTCGAATATTAACTCCAGTTTGACACTAAGAATACAAATTAAAGAAGATACGATTATATTCCTTGATTGAGAACATTTTACTGACTGGCTATATAGTAAAGGGATGCATACATAAAATCGAGTACCAATGAAATAGTAAAATATGCAAAATCATTATTTGTAAGTTTGAACAAATCAATAAGTTAAATTAGATTGAAAAAATTAGCATCACTTTTAGTTCAATCAACAATTGCTCGATGTTGAAACGGTAGCTGATGCAGCTGAATTACCGCCCGAAAAACTTTCAGAAATACTCGATGAAATGGTTCGTGAAGAATCACAGAGAAAAAATGCCATGTGAGCGTCAGAATATTTATTGGAGTAATTATGATATCAAACTTTACTTGATGCCATCTTAATTAATTATTCGATTATATTACACATTCCGCTTTTACGGATAATGATATTACGGACATTAAACTAAATCACTTTGAATCAGCCTTTGAATTAAAAAAATTTGTAAACAGAAAATATCTCTGATTTATGTGTACTGACTAAAAATAAATTTAATAAAAGTTAATTTCAGTGTTGATTTTAGCTTGCTTCAATCATTAAATCTTCAATCAGTTTTTATTTAAAGGTCTGGTTTTCGTAGACTTAGTAGCAAATTGATGAATAAACTGAAAGGTAGACATTCCGAAAGCAGCAAAATGTCCGTTATTATGAATGAAAAACCGAAAGTTTCGGAATCAGTGTCATCCATTTTGAAACCAACGCTGTCATATCATCAATCAACGACTGCATCACCAGAACAGCCGGTTTTTACGGTTGATGAACAATTATCTGTTTTGTCTTCATCATCAATACCAGTAAACAGAGAGGCATCCAGTTATCGATCATCTTTTCGAGAAAATGAAGTAGAAACAAAATGGTACCTGTTAATATCCAAAAATTCAAATTTAAGTTCAAAATAGAATTTATAATTTCATCAGGATCCTATTTTCTACAGTCTTCGAAAATTTCGACAAAATCTATCGTTTAGCTGTGAATTTGAATTAATAATATTTGGAAAAATTTTAATTTAGTGCTTACTTGTTTCGTGGTGATTCGTTGTACAATAAAAAGAAATCGGATCATGGATCTATGGAAGATAACATTGAACGAGTTTATGTCTATGATCCGTTTTGCCCAATTCATGGCTCTAGACGTCGAATGATTAGTAGAAAGACAAGGATTCGCGATTTCGATTATCATTTGACGAGCATTGAATCAGTTGACGATACTGAACCATCAGGAGTTATATTACTCAGGAAAGAAATTCATTTTTCAATTTCAAATTTCAAGTTATGGAGTGAACAAAATTAAAATTTGAATGAATTTAAAGTATAATTATAATTTTATGTTTAGTCAAGGTTTTGCCGCAAAATTAATCCGAAAAAGACGTCGTGCTCTCCTATCTGGTCCCGAGAAATACCGATGTGATAAGGCAAAGCGGAAAATTCGAGTGAATTTATGGATCGTTAGCTTAGCGTTTTTATTTCTCTTTACCGCTTTTCATGGATTGCAGAATTTGCAATCTTCTATTAATGGTCACTTGGGAACAGACAGTCTTTCGTACGTACTTAAATCATGAAATTTGCAAGAAAAGAGCATTTATATACATTGATTGGTTAATTAGTCGTAAAACGGCATTTCTCTTTTAAAAGTCTTAAAATCATTAAATCTCATCATTATCTTACTGATAGAAATTTCTATTTTTGTAAAATATTCAATACAATTTTAGAGTCTTCTATATCAGCTTATCATTATCATACTTATTTGTTCCATCATTTATCCTAAATCGCCTTGGTTGCAAACGTACGTTAATCGCGTCATCAGGAATATTCATGATTTATATGCTTTCAAATTTTCTACCTAAGTAAGTTGTCTTAAATTGGCGTATGCAATTTTAAATATTTTAAAATGCAATTAATACATTAAAAAAATTAAATCATAGTAATGCTTATGATATCATACAGTCAATATTTTTATTTATTTCTTTAATTATTTTGTAATCAAAGCAATCATAATTCATTCCAAAATTCTTTTTCCGCTATTTATATTTGTATTCTTATTGATTTTTTATCTCACTGTTCCATTCTATTATTTCGAAATATTCAGTTGAATATTATATTTAATTTTCAGTTCGGATATTTACATAAACAAATATGTTTTTTTTTTTGCAGATATTATTCGCTTATTCCGGCTTCTATTCTGGCCGGATGTGCTGGAAGCTGTCTTTGGGCAGCAAAATGCGTATACATTTTGGAATGTGGAACAAAATACGCGCAATTAAATATTGAAGCGCAAAATGTTGTCATTATTAGGTATTCATTTTGTTATCATCTGAGATTAATAAAAAAGATATGAATTATTGTAAATAAGGAAATAAATGGTAATCAAAGATAATCAAACATCATAAAAACGTTGTGACTATAATATGGTATTAAAACAACGCCAACTATTAAGGTTTTTTGGTTACTTTTTTATGGTACTTCATATGGGCCAAGTGATTGGTAATGTTATTTCATCCTTTATTCTGACAGCTGCAACTGGTTATCATCAATTAGAAGATCAAGTACAAAAATGGTATTGCCTAATTCTGATTCCTTCATTTTAGTTTTTTTTTTTCTGTTTTTGTATAAAATTATGCTTCAGTATCTCTCCGCTCTTTATTGTACCTAATATAACAATAATTAATATGCAGATTTAATTCTTTTTTAAATCAAAACTTCAAATCGTCATTTTATTAAGCCTAAGCCTAAAATTTTGAATTAGACAGAAAGTAATGCTTAAAGTACGTAAATTTCAGCTGTGGTCATTTCTTTCCTGATAACGTATCATACTTAAGCGAGCAAGCAATCGAAAATTTACGACGTCCAACACAAAGTGTTTATTTATCTCTTTGTGGAATCTATTTCTGTTGTACCATCGTTGCACTAATGATTGTGCTACTTTTTTTGAATTCGCTTCGAAAAGATGAAATTGCCAGGTTTATGCCAATTTTTTGGCGATTTTTTTTTTTGGGAAGAATGAAATATCAAAATATAATGGAAATAATATTCGGAAATATTAAGCAAAATAAAAGGAAAGTATCAAATATCCGGAAATATCAAGTAAATCAACTAAAATACGATTAGGTTAATGAATTAATTAGCAGCAGAATAAATAGATCGATACCATGATTAGTATAGTAAGCTTCTAATGATTTTAATTTGGCCAAATGATTGCATAATTTGCTATGTGAAGAAAATTTTCCTGGCAAATTCTTAAATAATTTTTTGCAAGTAATTTTTGAGTGACTTAAAATTATTGTGAAAACTTTTACCAAAATATCGTTTTACTAGTTTTACATATGTTTCGACCGGTGGAGGGGCATTTTTTAGTCAATTTGAGCAGCTAGTCAGAGTGATATGAGGATTGCCTATGCAAGAAATATCATTGGATTTTCCTTGCATGACAAAAAACATAATAGGTAGTAATATATACAATTCTAATAAGTATTGGAGCGATAAAAAAGCTAGTTTAACCATATATGAGAATACTCAAAAGGTTTGGAAGCAATTGAAACAGTACAAGGAATTAAAAACTAACAAAGTTGTTGTTGAGAAGAAAATTGAGGAGGAAGAAAATGAGAAGTGCAACAGACATTGAAAATTATTGTAGACATTTGAAAATATCATACATTAGTTCTCAGGGTTTATCCAAGAAAATTTAAATTAATATCTTTAGTTTTACCTTCTTCTGTCATTCTTTTTTTAACCTGAATTGAGACCATTAATTTGTAATAGGTTGCCGAAGATAAATACCAAATAGTCAGAAATTTTGGGAACTGATCGATACAAACTTAATTTAAATTTTTGTAGAAGTTAAAAAATTAAAAATGCTATGAAAACTAATTTTTTCAGATTTTAAAAAATAAAAAGAATTAGAAAACCGAAAATTTTTGAAAACTACGATCAAATCACTTGCAAAATTCAAAATCTTGAAATTATTTAGCAAAATGATTATTCGTTGCAGATTAAAAGCACCATTCTTTTCAACGGATATTTGCAAGGCGATATTTCGGAATCTTACTTATCCAAAATCATTATTACTTGTGCCTCTAACACTTTTCAGCGGTACTGAACAAGCATTTATCGTAGGCCTTTATACAAAAGTAACCTTTTTTTGTTTTGCAAATATATTTAATAAACTTTTCTTTTTGGCTGTCAAAAGTAGACCAGCGACATATTTGATGTAGCAGATGCCATATGCAATCTAACTTTTAATTTATCAATGGATGAAATTTTTTGATTAGACTAAGTTAATAAATGATTTTTTTAAGGCTTATATAGGCTGCGGCCTTGGCATTGGCCAAATTGGATTCGTGATGACAGCATTTGGTGTAACAGATGCCATATGTAGCCTAGTTTTTGGACCACTAATGAAGTTGTTCGGACGAATGCCTTTGTTTGTTTTTGGTGCTGTAATCAGTATGCTTGTTTCATTAACACTTTTGGTTAGTTCCGTTCACAGCTTAAGCTCCGACCTTTAAGGCAACCTTTAAGGTTGCCTAAGCTACTTTTTTGTGGCTCTTTTGTTCTGGCAAATTTTTGAATTACATTTCAACTGTTGAATTAATATCGCAATGATTGTTACTTTTGATCTTTGAAAATCTGAAAGTTCTTCGGATAATGATCCGGTAACATGAATTCAACATTAGATTATCCCATTCAGCTCATTTTTCGCTTAAGATATTACTATTTTCAGATTTGGCCTCTAAATCCTGATGACACATCGTTATTCTATGCTATGGTTGGTGTTTTAGGCATGGCTGATGGTGTTTGGAATACTCAAATCAGTGGTAATTTGTGTTTATTTAGTTTGTCAGTAAAGTGATTAAATTCTGTTTATATATAAAAGATTAACAACAATTCACAAAAGATTTTAGCAACGAATTTCATTCCTTATCAACAAAATTTCAAAGATAATAAAGAAAAGAAAAAAAGAATGATATGATAAGAAATTGAAATTTATTAACTTTAATAATAGGATTATGGATAGCGCTGTCTGCAAGTCAGTTGGAAACTGCATTTGCTAATTATCGATTTTGGGAATCAATCGGTTTTGCATTTGGACTTATTCTCATCCGTTTTACGAATGTTACCCAATTTCTACTTATTTCATTGGGAATATTATTAGTTGGAATGCTCTGTTATTTAGGCGTCGAATTTTATGACGATATCAATGTAAGTTCAAATTTAATCACAAAATATTTCGAAAATTTCTAATACAATGTTCCCATGTGAAATTTCTAAACGACATTCCAATTATCATCCACCAATCAACCACTGACTATTGATGGTTCTTAATTCAATAGCTTGGTTTTAACTGCTTCTTTAGTAAATTCCAATAATATATTTAAATGCTAAAAAGTTTTCAGATGTAAATGTTTCTATCATCTTCTATATGTGTTACTTAACTCGTCCCGTTTTCAAAACTTCATAAACCTTTCCTAAAATATGATTGGTTTAAAGTTTTATTTGCCATAAATTTCTGCATTTTAACAGAATTATCTACAAAAATAAAAGAAAGCTTATTCAAAGTTCATAATATTTTGTTTTTTTTTTTCGTATCTTTTTTTCTTTTTTTTTTTTTTTTTTTTTTTATATATATGGTAAACGAATGTTCAGAATATTCCGAATTAGACATAAGAGACAATTTGGCAATATACCACCTACATCAATGGAAACATCATTGATCAGTGCGATAAGTGCGCCAGAAAAAGTCTGAGTAAAACTGAAGCAAATAGTATTATGATAATCATTGATAGATTTTATTAATATGAAAAGATTATTCTGAAATTTCAAAGATTTAGGAAGAAGCATTTATGCCTTCAGTTCTTTTTTAGTATGAGTTTTTCGTAAATTGTTTATTGGCAAATGATCTGAAAATTTTTTAATATAATACAGACGAATCTTGGTGAGAAAGGTTTTATTGATCGATGGAGAATTGATTCTTTGTCTACGTTATAAGATTAAATAAAGTCAGATAATATCACAATTACAGTCGATCGTTTAGTTAGTTTGGTTAGGTGAGTTGGATTAAATTGGAGGATATTGATTGTCGAGAGAGTTTAGAGAGTGTTCGCTTGATTAGCTGAGTAACTATTGAGTAACTGATGATCCCATGATCGCTATAAGCTTCTTTTTATATTGATAATTCTCGGTCTTATAGTAAACGGTGGCTTATAATAAGTTACTCATACAAAGGTTTGTTTGTTAGAACAAAAGACGAGAGATAAACAATGCTTACAATTTTAAACAATGCACACGAGTTTTAGTCCTGGAATATTCCAGACAATTAATATGGATTTCAACACTTTAAATAATGCATACAAGCTTATTTAGCGGATCGGAAGATGAGAGAATAAAGGCTTTTATGCCAGATCAATGGATAAGATATGGATTAACGTTTCATTCGACTGAGAAATGTTGCAAATTTCTATTTTACAAAATACTTTAATTATTTAATCATAATTATATTTTATGAATTTTTCGGATTATCCGATACTGCATTTACGTGTTTCTTTCTTTTTTTTGTAACATAACACATCATGCTTCTTACGCAAATCACACACACAAAAAAAAAAACCGTCTAGATAGTTTATCGAACTTGAACGAGAGTCTAATATTAGCACAACATTCGCTGTCTATCTATAAAATGTGGGGATCTAGAAGCCTTGAAACGACATTAGAATTCAAAAGAGAGAAATATACAAATGAATGGATGGATGAATAGGCAACAACTGATGAAGGAAAGATGTTAAAAGCGAACTTCCATTTCAGTCATAAGAAAGACTTTTCTTAGATCCATCTAGAAAGGACTACTGAAGAAAAGAGAAGCAAATGAAACGGTTACGAATCCAATAGAATTTTTGAATTCACTCGATCTGCCAAGAATGCCACCGCACGTACTGCAACTGCAATCGGCGTGCCAATTATCGTGTTGGGAAACATCAACCAGCGAAAACTTTACAACGCACGTGGCTTGCAGTAAAAAAATTATGAGCAAGGTTATAGAGGCAACAATTTTGACAGAACCTTTCAAAGGTGAAGATGCACTCATTTCTTGCATCCGTATAATTCCAACAGATATGCCATTTCAGTTCAAGAGCTTGCAATTCTCAATTCGATTAGCGTTTGCATTCACTATCAACAAAGCTCAGGGTCAATCTTTGGAATTGTCCGATTTAGATCAATGGGTGAAATTTACGACGATCTAATATTAGAAATTTGAGAGGTAATTCATGAATTGCTTGAAAGAAAAACTTCATCATACATTGTCATGATCTCGACATTTCTGCTACGCAACTACATTTCCCACAATAAAAAAAAGGTAAACGAATCACAAAAAATATGCGATTTACATCCCTCATAAAACAAAAAACAAACGAGAAGCTTAAATTACTCGCCTCACTTCTTTAAAAACACGCGCCTATTCGAATGCAACGCGGTATGAAAATTTTAAACAAATTGATGAAGGACTTGAAGCGTTGCAGGAAGTAGCCGTAGTCAATGCAGAAAATAAACGTGGTGAATAAATTCTGTTTGCTCAGGCGTGGTGCGGGGCGGAGTCAAAAAAATCTGTTCGTTCATGAGGGCGTGGTGCAGGTCAGAGTCAAAAAATTCAGCCCTTCACTTTTAGTTGCCAAGGACGTGGAAAAAGTGATTATGTTTATATAATGATGGCCTATTCGGATAAGAGATTATCATTTGAAAACGATCGGTGGAGAGCTTGCGAAGTTTCGTCCGAGATAACAAGGAGCATTTACATTTTTATTTATATAGATTTGTAAGATTGACGTAACATTAGATAAGCAAAGAATATTTTATTTATGAAAATTTGAAGTAATTAAGTATCAATTTGAATCTTTTCAACGAAGTTACGCAAAAGTTCCAGTAAGACCTCAAAAAATACACCTAACTTTTACGACACATACAGAAAACAGAAATTTTTGACCAGAAAACGCGTTTTAATGAGTCTTGAACTAAATTTTCGATTCCAAATTTTTAAAAATAATTTTTCAAATTGCACGACTATTTGAATTTATTATTACCGTTTCTTAATAATAGTATAAATCAACCAATGAATAATTAGGATCATGTTAGTATTTTTCTGATGTTATTATGAACAATCGATTCTATCCCTTAAACTTCAGCACACCAGGCGCCAATGTGATCACTTATTTTCGCCAATATCTGATTTCAAAAATATGAATAAGTTTTTTCAAAACAATTAGATTTAAACAGTTTAAATGCTAGATTCAATTCGCTCGCTAGCACTGACCACTTTTCCTAAGACGTATTTCCTGTGCCAATTATATTTCAGATTTCTAATGAATTCATTAGAATGTAATATGTATTTCAAGTATCAAAAATTGAGCATTTAGAAAAAAATCATTAATAATTGCATCTCAATCTATTCACTGATTAGACTTATATTAGACTGTTAGTATACTAGACAATACAGTATACTATACTGTAAGTATATTAAAGACACATATGTGCAAAGTATTAATTTAGAAATATCACAGTAAAACCATAAGTCGATGAGTAAAGTAAACAAGTGGATATCTTCACCGTAGATTTCACCGTAGGAGTGGAAATTTTATTTAAATAACTTCCAACTTCGTTAATTTAATTACATAATTTAATCTATCTGCTTGTAAAGTTCTTCTTGCAATTGAGCAAACGAATACTTCAGTAAACAAATAATTAAATACTTCCATATAACTTAAATCTCTAGATATTCATCACAGCTGAAACACTGTCAATTTAAGAAATCTGATCGGGATGTAGAAAATTGCATAATGACTTTGATGGAAAATTTAAATTCAAACAAAAAATCTTTTCCTAACTTTCTTGTTAAGCTGTTGGTAGTACAGTTGCCGATTGACTCCGGTTATCAAGCTAATTGGTTTGTAAGCGGTGGGAATTTCTCTCCGGATTTTAGAAACTTCTGGATATTAATTTCAGGTTGTGCTGCTTATAGTATTAAATATTCGACCGGATTAATGACTTTGCTATAGCTTCCGGATTACATTGCTTATAATACTTATTGGTTCAATCTGATAAGGCTTTAAATCTAAATAAAGCAATGTTCGCTTCAACATTAAATCATGCGGAAGCATTCCTGAATAGCATCTGTTGTGATCAATGGTACTTGCTACAATTAGTCAATGTGTAGATTTTGTGCTTATTTCAAATAGTTACTTAATTTTTCACCAATTTCTCTAGACTGAAGTTTGATTTTTAAAAAAGAATCATTTTCGAATTTAAATACATCATCAGTTAATCCTAAATTGAGTTCTTAAAATTTTAATCGAATAAAATTTTTAAGCTTTCGTCGAATCATCATAAATTTTTATAAATTTCAGTCATCAGCTATCAGATAAATTGCAGTTTATTGGATCTTCTTGCAAGCATGTCTTCTGTTGGTAAATTTTTTATTTGACCCTGAAATAAATCTAGAAATCGTAGAAATTATTATTCCAAAATTTAAAATGTAAGAAAAACCTTGGCTTTTTATAAATTTTCGGGGTTTAATATTATCCTTTAATATAAATTTTCTTTTCAAAATATATTATACAGAAAAGAATTTTTTATTTTGGAGTAAGTCAAATCAGATAGATTACTCAAAAAGCTAGATAAGAGAATTTTCCCGTCATCCTGAAATCGACATAGCAAAGTATATTGAATGCAACTCAATAACCCTCAAATTTTATCACTTGATGTCAAAGGATAATTGGCATTAAATTGTCAGGAATTGAACTGATTCCGTAGACCGAAAAATACTAATTAATGAAGTAATGATTTCATTTATTAATCGAACTGTTTTCAATTAATGCCTAATAAAAAAAGATTTAATACCTAATTAATTCGTTAGCCCTCAATTAATACACTATTAGATTCATATGATAATTTCTGATGTTGCTGCTGTTTTAATTTTGATACTTTTTGAAAATGAATATATGGTCGGGAAATAATTTTTAGAGATCTTCAAAATTTACATATTCCAATCATTCCGAATGCGAGAATAAAATGAAGGATTCAAGTTTTACCTTGTTAGATATATTTTAGTCAAATGAAAATTTTGCAGGACATGCGTTAATGAAATCTGTTTTGGAAAGTCTTTCCCATTATGTCCACAATGTTTGCTGCCTGTTGGATTGCAGCATGTGAAATCAGCGACTTTTGCTGATCAGCTTTTCCAGAGTCTTTTGTCTCTGAAGGGAACTCTCGCTAAAGTTGGTTCTTCATGCTGCCTTATAGTTTATTCCATAACATGAAAAATAAGCAGACTAATGTTCAAATTTAGATAACTTAAAGATAGCGGTTTTTTGAGGAAAAAATTAGTGAGGATATCCAAAGTTATGTTGTTTAATAGCATCAAAATCGATTTTTTAATTTAACTAAGTGATAAGTAATATCCCGAAATATGGTCAACTGAAAATACGACAGAATTGAATACTATTTTAGTTCACCGTTTCTCAATTTGATGGACAAATTATGCTTAATCTGATTGAAGCGGATGAACAGCGAAGAACAGTAGAAGAGTTTTGTTCTACACAGGAAGATGCTGGAATCAAGGGTGATGTTAGTTGTGTGACCATAAATGCGCATCCGGAAGAGTTGCTACCAGAGCAAGTCTCTACATTGTTTAATTTTTTTTTTCAAAATTTGATTGTAAAATATGAATTCAACTTATTCGTATTGAATTTACTTGATTTTTAGCAGTAATAAAGAAGTATTTTACTTTTTAATAAAGAACTAAATTTAATTTACGCTTTTCAGAGCAATTCCCGTTTCAAATGATGATATCATTCCGGTATCGGATGATATTACACTATTCACGCAAACAGGAAATATTGCTGATGCTGGAATTTCTATCCAAAATGATAAATTAATGACTCAGCAATTGCATGTTTACGATGAACCAGAAAAATTCCATTTCTTTAAGGAACCACCCAAAAACACTTTTGGGAAAACTGTAGCGAAGAAGAAGGTAGTATGATTTTAAAAGCCGCAGTTTATATTAGAAAATCGATAGATCGACTTTTTCTGTTAGATAAATCATTAATTAGTTTGATAATTTAAGGGTATGCTTCTCAAGGGAAAAAGCTACATCCTATAATTGTAGCTCCATTTTCTCTAATTAATTTCAAGACTGCAGTGATTTAACGCCACATTCTTTATTTTAAAATTGCCAATATTTAAATATTTCTCAACCAAACAAATTTTTAGTCTAATGATTCGAAAGGTGGATTGAAAAGTCGAAATGCCAAAAATTCGAATGTAATCCCAATAACAACAGTACAAACTTCCCACAAATCACCATCTCAACGCTACGAATATAATCTAGTCAATGCTGCTATACGTGGATCAAAAAAGAAACTTTTGGAAGCTTTAGAAGTAGTAATTTTGCTATACCATGATAAGTAAAACTGGTATAATTGAGCATTGTAATATAAATGAGGAATGATTTGCTTGCTAAGAGATAATAATGAATTCGTGTTCCTTTATTTTTTCAATTATAGAATGGAGAAGATGCTAATCAAAGTGATAATCTTGGTTTGACGGCGCTTTATCATGCCGCAGCTCATAATTACACCGAAATTTGCAAAATTTTAATTGAAAATGGCGCTCTTATCAATGCGCATGGTACAGTTTTTGGAATTTTAAAAGACTTTGTCAAATTAACTGAAAAACCAAAATTATTTTGATGGTTTCATTTAAATTTTGTTGAGATGAAAAATAATTTGAAATGAAAGAGACTCGTTTCATAACATCAAAATTGTGAAATGTGCTAAATTTGGAGATCAAATGGTTTCATTGTCTATGATAATTTATTAAATGTCAATTAAAGGTCATAAATTATTTCTAAAAATCTAATTAATTAAATCTTACTAGGTGGAGAGTTATGTGAAACGGCACTTCATGCAGCGGTACGCTGGCAAGCTATTGATGTTGTGGAATATTTATTATCGAAAGGAGCAAATCGACGATCATACAATTTAAAAGTAACTATATTTCTAACAATTTATTCTGTAATATGGCTTGCATTACATTATTTAATTAATTCTTTTACTATTTCCTGTAGAAAAATGTCATTCTGAGTTTCTCCAGTATTTCCCTTGAAAATTTTGATGAAATAGAATAATAAATTCTAGATTATAGGGTGAAACACCGATGGATTTCATTAAAAATGATGAAATGCGAGTAGTATTTGGCAAAATTTTTCATCCAGTTAAAATTGGTACTATTAATTTACTTTTCTCGAAGAATAAATATGATGAAACATAAAATTTTGGAGTATATCAGTTAACGAATATTCATTTAATTAACGAATGTAACATCCGTCAGACAAGTGAATAACATATCTCGATCGACACATATTAGAAACCTGAATGTATACATTTCAAATATCATATTTTAGATGAAGAAGGTGTATTCTAAGACCAAGTAGCCTAAAATATCCATTCTGCTCCTATATTTCAATAAATTGGAAAAAATCTGTTGAAAATCAAGCGTGATAGAGACTTTTTTAGTGACTAACTTTCACAGCGCTCATTGAAGAAGCTTTAGTCGAATGTTTAAAACGAGACATATTAGAAACGTGAATGTATACATTCACAAATATATTTTAGATAAAAGAGGTGCACTCTAAGACCAAACAGTCTAAAATACCCATTCCTAAGTCTACTTTATGTTTAAAAACTAATATGTATTTAAAACAGTTATAATTTTTGAGTAAGAAATATTTTTTTGCAGTATGTCCTTCTCTAAAATTCAAGCGATATTCCGTGTTCCTATCAACAACATTACCGGATGTAAAACTTGAGCGTGGAAGACTTTTTTTCAGTAAACTCTCAAAAGATGCTGCGAATCTCGATACTGCCACACATTTAGTTGTTCGGGCAGCAGAACGTCGTACAGCAGAAATCACTGGTACCATTTTAAGAATTTGCATGATGCATAACGGAATGTTCGAAACAATTGAAAACTTTAAGAGTTAGAAAGGAAAGTAAAAAACAGAAATATTTTTTTAATGTTTCTAAAGCTTTTTTGTCCATTAGAGCTTTGAAACAATATAATTAGTTTCTTTTGATTAGTCTTTGATATATTTTCTGTTCAGTGATTTACGTGTTTTTCTTGCAGTTGAAATTCTGGAAGCTATGTTACGTGGACAATATATTTTAACGAGTGAATGGTTAGATGCATGTTTGCAAACAAATGATATCGTGAATGAAGAGAAGTATGAAATTATAACAATTAATCGGAATGGTCAACTGCTTGCCCGAAATTCATGTTCTACAGCTAGAGAAAATTATGCTAAAATGGTTAGTTTGTCTTTCAATAAATTTCTAATTACTGTAATAATTTCGGCCAATGATATCATCAAACCTTTAGCATATTAATACTATTATATTAAAATATGCGAAGCAGCAGTTTCCTGGCTTTTCTGTCACGGAAGTTTTTCTTTCATCTTTCGCCTTCTCATTTGGTTCTTAGCAACATGTTTCTTCTAATAACTTTAAAAAATTTTTTTCTCATTTTGTCCCTTCTCATCTTAGTACTCATCTTTGATCGGTTTCAGAGAAAGGACAAAGATAAAAGAAATGAAATTTTTTTTCTACTTTTTCGTCTTCCTCTCCGTTCCGTAGTTTTGCGTCAAATTATACAGACTTTTGTTTTGGTGCGTTAATTCTCGTTAATTAGTGATTTAGGATTACTCGGTCTTTTGATGCAGCGATTACGTACTTGGAAGATTCATGAAAATGGTTATCCTCAAGCTAGTTTTATCTTATCAAAGTTAAATTAAATAAGGATTTTTGAGGCATATCGGGCAAAATATGATAATATTTTGTCGAACCACCAGAAACTCTCACGATTTTTTAGACTGAAATCATTGTACTTATTATCGTCGCTATTATATAGGAATGGGAGACATACAAATTTCGTAAGAGGAAAATGGGAAAATCGGAAAAATTTTAAGGTTGGATGTTAGTTTTGCAAATATTCTCGAAGTCATATATTTCCAGGAACCAGGGCTTTTTCGAGGATGCCATTTTTATTTTTGCAAGCATAAATATTTACCATATCGAGATACTGAAATCAAAAAATTGGTTCAAACAGCTGGAGGTGTGATACTTGGAAGAGAACCTAAAGCGGAAGAATATGTCGAAAGTGGATTAAGACCTTATCATGCACGAACAGAAAATGATTTGAATGAGGTAAAATGCGCATCACTATCCTTTGAATTTCAAGTATTTCATGAAATACCTTAATTCCAATTTCAAGGAATTCCATTGTAGAACTTCTTTATGTATGATCTTCGCACTAAAAAATGGACTTTGTTTTTATAGACTTTCCCAAACTCAAATATTCTAGGTTTCCGGTTTGTTCGCGGTGTACATGCCAGGTCAGTCCATGCCACAACGAATCGTGAAGGAAAAATTCATCAGCCTCGTTACACCGATTTGGATAATGGAATGTATCGCGAAATTTACACTTTTACGACCTGAAGATCGATGAAATCTTCCCCAGAAACAATGGAAATGACATTTGAAATGATTTCCTATCTCTATTGTTTCTGTTGTACACAAATATTTATTAGGATCATTAAGAGTTGAAATCAATAGCTTAGTATTTTTTAAAAAAAGGAATAGAGACTTTCGAATGTCCATTTTTTTGTTCTTCAATCAGCATTCTAAACTTATCCATCAGTCACAGCCACTCTACAAATCCTTAATTTCTCACAATAATAACTCTTCATCAAATAATAATTGTGAGAAGTTAAGTGATTTGTAGGATGGCTAAACAGTAAGAGCAGAACTCTTTAGCCATCCTACAAATTCCGTTTGATCTTTGTAGTTATGCCGTCAGCAATGTCTCGAAGATGCTTCAACTTGGCTCATAAAATTGTGGCTTTATTAAGAGACTCTCCCGATATTATTTGCACTCATGCTTAGACAGTGCTGTGTCGCGATGGAAGTTTAATTTCAAATTCGTTTCAGGGAAGTGAAAAGGAAAAATTTTAACTCCATTAAAATTTTGTTATCCGAAATATACACTGAAGTGGTTACTTCTGCCCATCTTGACAAAGACAAAGAACCAAAAGTATTTCATGATTACAAATGTACTGTTGTGATGTTACAAAATGTTTTCCGTTTTCCCATATGTGATGAGCTTTCCAGAGTATCATTGCTTTATATCAAAATGCAAGAATTTACAGCATGCTGAAGTGATTACTTCTGTTCATCTTGAAAATAGATAAATACACACTTGTCCACTTCATTAGCTTTGAGTTCTTAAAACTTTAAGAAAGTTCAAATGAATCAAAAAAATATCAGTGAGATAAGCAATTATTATAATATATATTATCAAGATGGAGCAAGCTGAGAAAATTGAACATAAGAAAATATATATGAAATTAAACAGTGTTTACAAGCAAAACTTTGTATACGTGCGTAATACAAAGAGTAAGTTTGCGTACAAAAGAATTTAAATCTTGTGCCTGAAGAAGGGTTGCGTGTTAGACGAAAAACTTACTGGAATTCAGAAAAAGCAAAACCTGGAATAGATTATATTCTTTTGAAGAAATTCTAAAATCTAATTATGTGAATAGATGTGTCAGCATAAAAAAAAAAAAAAGCAATAAATACTAGAATCTAAAACCAATACACTAAATTTGAATTAAAATTAACATTCTGATCTATTCCACTCCTCTTTCTCAGCAAACCCAATGGTTACTGTATGTTTGTTTAAACTAGAACAATTTACACTGAGCCGAACATTATCCAACTTACTTTCTCATTCGATACATTCATTATTAATTCATTTTTGAGCCTTTTCGCGTCATCACTGTACGCTTGGTTCCAGGATTTCAACATAAAATATCGCTTATAGTAAGGAAAAAACCTATATTTCAAATCAAATTAAAAAATAAAACTTCAAAACACTAAATTTGAGGTTAGTGAAATATTAAATGGCCATAAAGATGGTCGAAAAAAAGAACAAAGAAGTATATTGGAATAGTGCAAATAATAAAGACAATAGAAAGATGATAATGAAAGCGAGGAAAAGGAAGCAAGAATTTCACCAAAGCGACATATCGTTTACACTATCTTCATTGAATACTTTGCAATATATCCAAACCGCACCAAAACAAACAATATTGGCGAGAAACACGAAAAAACACGACAGACCAGATATCTGTAACTGATCAAAATCGTTGTCCAACAGTAGAAAAGAGTCAAAAAGCTCGAAAAGCAGGTAAACTGCGAATAAATTTTTCTAATGTTTCACTTTCAACAATAAATCAATATATCATTTATTTAACATTTCGAAAAAATATGAGAGCTGTTTTTTTAGAAACACTGCCAACTGGAAAGACATGCATAACATCAATATTGCATGTAATGCAATATGCACATAAATGCTTTATATTAATAAATATGCAATGTTGGAAAAACAGCTTCATGAACAATTTTTCTTTATTGGAATTTTGAATTAAATTTTCTCTTTTTGAATTTCGGAAAAAGAAATAGAGAGCGCAACTCAAGTAGGGAAGCCAGTAATAAGCCTCCTATGACTTTGTTCATCCTAAGCTCCTGAATTCTCAACATAGATAAACTTCTCGATTTTTAAATCCTTTTTGATAAAAAAAAGTGCCATTCAATTCCTAAATATCAATACTTCAGAAGTATTCTTTTCTTTTTTATTTTTAAATTGAAAAATTAAATAAAAATATGATTAAAATGACAATTTATATCAAGCATCTAAAGAAAATGTATTTTAAACATTGCAAACATAGAAATTGAGGAAAATGCATGTAAATCAATAAATAAACTATTTAGTAAAAATTTCCAAAAAATTAGTAAACTATTTAGTCAATAAACTACTTAGTAAAAAAAAAATTTCCAAAAAGCTTTTATCTGAATTTTTTCTAAACCTTATCAATAAATTATTTAGCAAAAAAAAATTTCCAAAAAAGCTTTTTTCTAAATCGATGTGAAATTAACGGAAATTTCGCAACTTAGTTTACGAATAAATCGATGTGAAATCAACGGAAATTTCGCAACTTAGTTTACGAATACAGTAAAATCCCTTGAAACATCGAGAAAATGAAGAAAAAAGCAATTCCATGCATTCGTTGATCAAATTTGAATGATCCCTAAGTCAAGTCAGCATTTGAATCATTGAATAAACTATATTCCTAAGCTATGAATTCACTAAAATATTCTTTTTGATGACACTTCATTTTTTAATGAATTAAAAAAAAAAAAAAAATAAGGCCTAAAATATTTGAATTACCATTTTTCAGCGCTTTAACATTTAAAAAAATCTTGCGAATGAAAAGTACTCAAGTATTACCACTGCTTAATCAATATAATCGATTTTCACACCAAATTTCCAAAGCATCAATCAGAAGAGAGATTGGTTCCAACCATTTCCATCATCTTCTCGATGCAAATAAAAATAACTAAGAATCGTCAAAAACATCACCACAGAAGCAAGATTTGCGCACAAACATGCCAACCATTTGATCTAAATTAATTAAAAAGTATCATGCACACGCTTCAATGGCACATCAAAATCCTATTTACGAAGTAAGAGATTGATTGTTCTCAACATAAGATCAACCCAGTAAATCATCATCCGCACAAATAATCCTATGGCTTCACAAAATATTTCAAAAAATATGTTTCAGTCGGATCATATAATAAGCTTTCTTTCTTCTTTCAAGAAAAAAAAATGATGAATTTTTGGGTCATCTCAAGTTTTTAGTTGATTTTGAATTATTTCTGTAAGCACACATCTTTTGTCAAAGTGATTCTTATGATTAGTCAATAATTTTAACATTTCAATAAGAAAAACATGATCCATGCACAACCATGCATTTCAATAGCTAAAAAATCATCAGACATGCAAAAATTTTGAAAAGCATATTCCAAAAAAAAAAAAAAAAAAAAAAAAAAAAAAAAAAAAAAAAAAAAAAATAAACAAAATAATTTAAATTTTTCCCATTTTTAAAAAAAACTTTTTCAAAAAATTATACAAAAAAAAAAAAAAAAAAAAAAAACAAAAAAAAAAAGAAAAAAGTGCAGCATATAATTGAATATTGTCCTAATTTCAATGAAATCTTTCATGAAACTAAAGTTTCTAGTATATTTTAAATGCTTCGATAAATGAAAGTAATTTTAAAACTTTAAATAAATTCGTAAAACTTACT
>KZ270028.1:54808-105269 GCA_002249935.1 Onchocerca flexuosa
AATTTTCTAATCACCAAAATCGTTGTTTTTTTTTTTTTTTTTTTTTTTTTTTTTTTTTTTTCACTATATTTATTTATTGTATCACTTTCGTTTCCTTTCAATTTTCGCACGGCTTTTGTTATTCTAATGCTTTTTTCATTACCAGTTCTGTTATATTTAATTTTATATAAAAGAATTAGCTTTAGCGTGTTGCTCATTCCATTTGAGATTTACAGTTCTCACTTTGCTCTTCTGTTCTATCTTTTTTTCTTATTAATTTATTTTTCATTTCATTTACAGCAGCAGCAACAGCAACAACAACTTTCTGCACCAGCAACATCATGCACTACCACCATTACCACTTCGGCACAAGATTTCTTTAAAGTGGTACAACAACAACAAGCACAATCGGTTCAAAATTCGACAAATATTGTGACTGCCGCCCAGCAGTTCTCACAGCAACAGTATCGTCATACGCACTCGGCATGAATTTAGTTTTTCTCTTCTGTTTCACCTCACATCATTTTCTTGCATGCATTTTTTATTTCATAAGATTGTTTTCGGCCAAGTTCTGTGCAGTTTTAATCGTTTGATCCGAAATTTTCTGGTACATATTCATGAATGATAAATATTTCTTTTTTCTTTTTTTTTTTTTTTTTCTTTTTTTGGTCTCTCAGCAATAAAGGATGCTATGAGTATGGAGCTAAATAGAAAAATTAGAAGCAAAAATGATAGTACGGTGATATGTTTTCGTTCAAGCGTGGTTATTTATCTAATTTCCGCCAAGGAACTGTTTGACAAATTTAAATAGAGAAAAAATGCATGCATTAATAGAAGTTTTTTTATTTTTCTTGAATTTTTATTGGAAGTTGACGACTTTTGACAAATTTTGGTCGCATAATTAAGTCGCCTATTTTCTGACTGATTTTTTTTTTTTTTTTTTTCGCCTATTAAACCACCTATTTTTTTGATTGGTCTTTGTTTTTGCACAGTGAGGTCCATAATTTTTGTGACTTGTAAACTCCTGTGTTGAGTAGATCCTTTTGCTTCTTTTCTAATTTTATAAATTTGTTTTTTTCTTTATTCCATAATCTACAAATATTTCTTTTTCCAAAAGCTATTCTGATTATCTTTTGATTTGTTATTTTTTTCTTCTTTTTTTTTCTTGGAGAGAAGGTACTGAAATTTTGAGAAATCTTGGAAGTTTATTTTCCTAAAACATAACTTGAATTCTAGTCATTTAAAATATTAGTCGTAAATAGCAAAATAAACCAGCAATAGCAATATACTTGAAATAATGGCTCCCAACATTTATCTAATAAAGCCTTAAAGACTTTTAGAAATTTTAGTAAAGAAATATAAATTATGTAAAACATCCTCATCAGTAAATTTTTTGTTTACATTTTACAGATGTCTTCACAGCAACAATATGTACAACCAAGTTTTGTAACTAGTAGTGCAACATTGGGACAACTTGCACGAAGTCTGGCGCCAAAACCAACATTGTCAGGACAAGGATCAGGCATTCTTTAATACTTTCCAAATATCACTATCAAATTGTATTTAAAAATGGGATCATCTATCCTATTAACCACATAAGTTTTTCCTAATTTCCTCTATCTGGATTCGTATTTTATCTTGAATAGATCTCTCCCAGACATTCTGGATGGCCAGTAAATGAAATTCAAGATACTGTAAATTTTCAGACTTTTAATTATAATTATTCTAGTTGGATTGGAACGCAGAAAGTAATTTTATCTTGCTATGGGGAGAGAACTATATTGAAAGTTCGAATTGTTTTCGTAAAGATATCATAACTCTTGATAATTTTAGTTATATTTATCGCTATACTTCAGCTTATTTAGATATAGATATTGAAATAAAAAATAAACAAGAATATGAGTAAAGTAGTTTCAACTATTTATATGAAAGGAAAATACTCTAATTATCACAGATAGAATTCACTATCTAGACCTAAAACTCTGTCGTTGTGCAGAAAAAGGATAAAAAAAAAATTTCAGTTGCTGTAGTAGCAGCTAGTACACATATGCTATCAACTACAGTAACGACAACGGTTACGACAACAACATCATCTACTATTGGACAAGGAAATGATGCATCCTCAGGACGATCAACGCAGCTGCAACAATCCCATCAACAGTTGGGAACACCGTCCATACAGCAGATGCAACCATCAATGTTCCCGCAAGGTATTCATTTTTTTAATAAATTAGCAATTAATTTCGTATGTCTTTCGATGTTTTTTGATTCATAATGGCTGAATTTTTTTTCATTGTGTTCAATTGTGTCCCAGTATAGATCATTATTAAAGAATAGTTTAATCTAATATTGCACTGATTTCTATTTCCTAATATATCTTTCAAATTAGATGAAACATATAAGATATATAGTGATGAAACTTTGCATCTTCTTTACCAGACAGATCTTATTTAGCATTTCCAGCACTCACCTTAAATTCATCTTAGGAATCCAACTCCGTACACCACCAGGTTCATCAGGTATTGTCTTCCAGATGCCATCCGGAGCATACACATATGTCCATCGTAAGTTCGCTTTCATTTTTTTTTTTTTTTTTTTGTCGTTTCTTTTTTAATTTGCTATGCATTGTTCTCAGGTATTCTCTTCTTTATTACAAATTTTTTTTTGTTTTACCTCTGAATTTAAATTTGAATTAACGGTTAAAATTCAGAATTGGTTACCCCTCAACAACGCACCTCTATTGCGATACCTCAACAACAGCCAATTCCAGCTTGTATTGGACAAGCGGTAACAGCAAATCAGCCACAAAATCAACAGCAGCAACCTTCACCTACTTCTTCACCTACTCAAAAAGTTACTTCAACTATAGTTGAGTCGAACAGTAAACAAACATCAGGCAACATTAGCAAAGAGTCAACAATTATGGAACGAAGAGGAAGTAATGCTTCGCCAACAGCTGATCAAGGTTTTATGTATTTGCCATGCCCTTAAATCAGTTTTAATGAGTACGATCAATCAAATAAATAGAAATCCGAAATTATGAGTTCTGTTTAAATAATTTTCGCTTTCTGGGGAATCTTGAAATCGATTGTAAATGATAGGCTAGCCTTGTGATATCTAATGTTTTTTTCTAAAATTTAAATCAAACTTTAAAATTTAAATACTTAAGATATTTTTGTGACCAACTTTTTGATAGATTGATAGTCTTACACATCTTTTAATAGATATTCCGGATATATCTGTCAGGAATTATATTTTTTGCATAATACATAACTTAGAATGTTAAATGTGTTTTACAAGCTTCTGAATGTGAGCATAATTCCAGAAAGCCAACCATTGGCACAGATGATTTCAATCCCGCCGACAGCTTCCGTCAAAAATACTGAAACTTTGCCAAAGAATGTCCGAGGAGGTGCGAAACATTCAGGAAATGGACGAAAAACGAACGCAGTGAAAAGTTGGCTTGTTATCGCTTATATTTTCATAATGTCCTCCATTGTAATGCAGCAAGTCCAGGAAATCTCATTCATGATTTAATTTTTCTATATATTTTTCTGTGTCATCTGCTAGTGCTTTTATAAATTAGTGAAACCTTTTCATCAATTTAAAAAGACATTAACAGATGCATAGAGAAATAAATAGATTTTATACCTATTGACAGTTTAGAGAAAGTCGATGAAACGGGAGAGATCAAGGAAAGAGAAGTGTATGTAAAAGTTCGATATTATCAGCTAGATCATTTTAGTTGCAACACCTCAACCAATAACTCCTACAAATTTGGTACCAGTTGGTGCTCCAGTTCCGATGATGGTGATGTCTGCTCCGATGCCCCAGCTAAGTTCCTTTGGAGGACATGCAGCTGTACCATTCATGGGACCAAATGGACAAATCATACATCAACAACTGATCGCGAATACACCCGTTCCAACGCATCAGATGATACCGGTATTTCAACAGCAGCAACAAAATGCTACTCACTTTCCTATTTCTCAGTCGGCACCAACTCAAGTCCAAGGTTTTTCCTTTTTTAAATTGTCTTGCAAAAGTTTACATTTGTTTGATTTTTGTGGTTTCAGGCATTTTCAAGTTTTTTGCTGTTTGAGATTTAATTTTTTTTTTTTTAAATTTCTTAGACATAATTTTGCGAAATTCAAATCTCTGTGATTTAATGTCATAAGATCACAAAACTAAATTTCCTCGATTTTTTCATTATCGAAATTTCATCATTGTTAAAAGACGATTTATAGACATAGTTTCTCATGATTCTCAGAAAATAATTGCGGATGATGATAACAGTTACGTTGATTCTGGGATCGAAAATGAGCCTCCACCACTTCTAGTTCAAGGTTTTTTTTTTTCTCAATTCTATAAATTAGACAAAATGGAGAAGTCCTATATTCAAGAGATTTTAATTTCTGATAGTGCTATTTCCTACTTTTGCCTAATGAATTTCTGGGATATATTAGTTGTAGAATAGATATTCACTCCGAATTTTAACAGATTGAATTTAGTATCATGCAAGTAGAGGGAAGATTGGCATCTTTCTGGAGACTCTCATCTTTCTCCGATTCTTTCTCCTGTTTGAAATCCCGCCAAAAAAAAACCGAAACCACTATAGTGAGATAAAAAGGCAGATATGATTGAAGCATTTTCCAGGAATCAAATTGATAATATTTCTACTAAATTTGTAAAATAAGCCATCGTGCGGAGGTAATTTATTTCTTATTTATTGCTTTCCAAATCTACCTGATTTTATAACTGGATCAATTTTTATTGTTGAATTCCAGGTGAGTCGAAAGATGCACTCGATATTCATATGATGTTCACGAGGGAAGCCGAAAAATATTATCAAAAAACAGGTCGAAAAGGCAAAATTGTTCATTTGATCGAAGGATTTGAAATTGAGGTAAAATGAGTATATTATCCAGGAAACTAGTTTATTTTGTCAAGATTTCGATGACTGGAAAATAATCTATATTTTCAGGAATCAGACGAGCCATTTCCATGTGATCCACCTTGCCGTTTAAGTGATTGGCTTTTATCCGAGGTAGAAGATAAGAATGGGAGAAAGGTATCCAAAGAATGCAAATGGAGTACATGTACGTTTATACAAATAATTTTAAATTGTTTTGATCCAGACCAAATATAAATATAAAATAAGCTAGGAGTTTTGTTTTCGGTTCTATTATTGTGGATTATTTAACCGAAATGAATATTATCAAATGATTCTAAAATCGATGATGAGAGAGAAATAAGGCATAGCCGATAATACATAATTCGAAGTGATTTGAAAATATTGTATTCAGTAGCTTTAGATTATTTTGTTTGATGTTATCATGGTTTTAATTTTGAATTCAAAATTTAAAATTCAGCAAGTTATTTTTACAGCACCGAAGAAAGTAATCGGTAAGAAAGATACAGAACCAACATTAGAAATAAATACTGAAAAAGTGGAAGTCAAAAAGGGACGCGCCAAGTAAGATTAATATTTGAAAGCATTCAACTTATAGAGTGATCAGTAGTGCTTTTTTTTTTTTTTTTTTTTTTTTTTTTTCTTGTTAATCGTAGGCAGATTCTGACCAATTTTTGTGTTGATGTTAAATATTAAAGGTTCTAGTGAATTTTTACAGAGCATCTCCTACAAAATCTGAAGCATCTAGTGAAAAAGCAGAAAAGAAAACTCGTAAACGCAAAACAAACGAGGTTTGTTTATTTTTGCCTTTTTCTCCAATATTGCTATAATTTTCTTCATAAATTTGGAAATCGTGAAAATTAACATGAATGGCTCTTGCCGTTATTAGTTTTAAAGCTGCAGAGACTGAGTATGGAGAACAAAACAAAAAACGCTGCAATTACACTGAAGAAACTAATGAATCGAAATAAAAGAGTTTAGTAGATCAATCACTTTACAGCTCGATCGATTGCTGCAAATGGATTTTGGGCCATCACATGGACGTCTTTCTGATATTATGCAGAAATCCGTTTATAAACCAACCAAAGAAAACAAAGAAACACTGCTGCCGCCTCCATTACCGCCACCAACAAAGAGTTATTCGACAAAGCCAAAAGGGCGACCGCCTTCATCAGTAGAAAAGCAAAAATTGGAAAAAAATGAAATAAGTGAACCGGTAATGGAAAGATTTATTATTGAGGACGTTGTGGATGTTTCGCCAAAAGCTGTAACCAAGAAATGTGAAGGTAATTCCTGTATTTTGTTTGAAATACGTTACAATTTTCATTCTGCATTAGCTAGAGGGCAATGAGTTTTGTAAATAATGTAAAAGTTCTTGATTGCCAGTAACAAGTTAATTAATTAGTTATCTGATTAGTAGGTTATAACATAAAACGATCTAGCACCTAATCAGTTTGGAATGGCTGAGTAGTTTACATATTCGCGAGCTATTACTAGTTATGACTATAATTTTAATGATGCGATGAGTTTGTGGAGTTTCATGATTTTGAAGTATGCTTCAAATTTAATTTAAATTCAAAATTTGGAGTTTATTTATTGTTATTAAATTTCTAGAAAGTCCAGCAACTGCCGATCAGTCGTTGAATTCTTCGAAAAGTAGTGCTGATACAGCAACTGGAAGTTTGTTAATCAGTTTTTCGGATGAAGAGCTTGATACAGAGAGATGTAACTATTGCAATGGTTTGCTGCGTCTTAAACGTCTAGAAAATCATCCGCAATATTGCTCGAAGAAATGTCGCAAATTATGGAAGAAGAATCCTACAATTAATGAAGAACAAGGTTTGTTTTTTTCGTTGCTTAGACTATGCCGAAGAAACTATTAGATATTAATATAATTAACGCTTATTGTTAATTGGAATACATAAAATCCTAAAGTCATAAATGTCTTCTACTTTCTATAGAAATTTTGAAATAATTTTCAAGTTCTCTTATTTACAACACTTTGACTTTTAGCCGCAAGAAAAGAGACAGGAATGCAGAATTCATTTAAAAACTGAAATTATGTTTCTTTCAGAACTGAGTAAATTTTATTTGTAATATAAAATTGAAAATTATCTCTTATTGTTTTTAACCTTTTTTGAAGAATGTAATGCTTTTATAGAAAAATTGGTTTGAGTATTTGATTCAGTCTTTTCTCTCTGTTATTTTTAATTTTTTCTTTATAGTTGGACGCTCATTTAATGTATCACCGAGATTGCCAGTTATTCGTTCAACGGATACATCACCCATTAATAAAGACATTGGTCCTACAGTAACAGTGCAAAATCTCAGTATAGTTTCAGAGCCATCCTCTTCAGGTTTTTAGAATTTTTATTGAGACTTTCTATGTATTTTCTTGTATAACCTGATTATTGAATTTACTTTATGGGAATGGTTCCTCGCAGTATACAGGAAAAATATTTGCATATCGCTGGGCAAAATTCACACCATCCAAATTATTAACAGTCCAACCAGTTGGTGGTTGAAATAAAGTGATCAAGGACTGGTCATCTTTCATCGGCAGTTTTTTTTAAGAAAATGATGGTTTTCCGACATGAAGTTACGCTATATTTGAAGAACAAAAGGTAACGGATATCACAGATGGCAGTGAGTGAAGATTATTTAAAATTTTCAGATAACTTTTTCTCAGGTGGTGCTATTGATCTGCAGCAACGAACACCTCCAACCTTAACGCTGAAAATGGTCTCATCTCAACAAGCAGAAATCGTGAAATCTCCCCGTGGTTTGTCTACTTCTTACTCGTTGGGTGAATGGAGTAAAATGCCATCAACATCGGTCTCTCCAGCCATGGCCATAGCTTCAACAACTGAACATTCACCGATGGATTTCCTTTCGAGGCCAACAAAAACATGGACTGTAAGTAATTTCTTTATTTAATGAATGGTGAGTAATGGAATTGCCACGTTTCGTGATCTCACTTCAATTTTAATTTTGAAATGCAGTTGTATAATATTTATATTGTTATCTTACATTGTATTATGCTTGTTAAGTAAGCTCTTGTTTATCATGTAATTTAATTTTAAATTTTTAATTGCTTATAGATTATTTCTTGATCATTATTGTTATTTAATATTTCCCAAATACTTGAAGTATCAGTGAGTTTTATATCTCACTCTGAGTGTTTAGCGATGATCAGGCAAAAGATTAAAGAGGAGATAGTCTCAGTCGACTGATCGTTTTTCTGGAATACTGTTAATATATTTATGTACACTAACATTGAATCTTGTCTTTTTTGTATAATCTATGAGGTGAAGTTTGAGATGGTACCATAATTTGAAATTCAAGCAATTCAATATCTTTTCTTTGTTCTAGTGTGATGAAGTGGCAAGCTGGGTATCATCAGTAACCAGTAATGAAGATTGTGCGAATACTTTCCGTAATCAGGATATCGACGGTCAATCTTTATTACTATTACCGGATAATGCTCATAATAATTTGGTAACGCTATTGGGATTGAAACTCGGCCCAGTGGTCAAAATTCTGAATGCACTCAAAGAATTATCCAGCAAAAGTATCAATGCCTCATAGTGACTTCACGTTTTTATTTGTATATACAGTGAAGTTTTATTCATATAATGTTATTCATTTCTGAATTTCAAATTTATCTCATAACATTCTTCTGAATTTATTTGGCTAGTAGTTAATTTTTTGAAACTTTATTGAAAAATTATTACTTTATCTTATTTTCATTTCATTTGTTTGTCTATCTTCCCGTCTTTTTTTGTTTTTTGTTTTTTTTTTCTTTTTTTTTCTTTTTTTTTTTTTTTTTTAACCTTTTCTCTGCATTTGTTCGATTTAGCCACAAACTTTATTATCATAATTTACTGTGCATTATTAGACAGTTCTTTTTTTTTTCGGAGTGGAAAACTTCTTAATTCTTCTGTTTTCCTGAGCGGGCAATTAGTAATTGTCTGTTGTTTTTTTTCCTGAAAGAATTTTTAATATTTAAATTTGAAAAGAAATTATCAAGAGCAAAGCTAGGGGGCTTTATCGTTCTATCTTCTAAATTTTTCGAAGTTCATTTTTTATTTTTTTAATTTCCTCAAATTATGTGGGAAAAAAAAAGCAGTTTTTCATGTCTTTTGAATCCTATTTAACATTTATAATAACTAACTTAAGTGCATTTCCTTGCATTATATGTTACCTCATCAGCATGAAGTTTCAGTTAAACCAATGAATTACGAGATTCGGTTTGCGATGAAAAGTTTTAGCGATTTTTTCAATTAGAGAGAAGAGAAAAAATTTTTGTCGCAAACTTGCCGCACATAATTTGCTTTGCTTTCGGCTTCATGAAAATTAGAAAACAATTACATTTTCCTCACCATTTAAAGTGCTTCTCATTCTTAACCGTTTACCTTCTAAATTTTACTGTTTCAGTTTGGACATTTTCTGTCTTCAATTCTTGTTATTTCTTGATTTCTATTATATTCATTTCATTATTCGCTATTACCAGTTATTGATAGTCATGTTTCCTTAATATTTTCAATAGTTAGCCATAGAATGTAAGTGCAATATCTGCATGTTTCTAATTGCACACAAGTTTATGGAAATTTTTCACCCACACAAAGTCAAATTGCTGCTGTCAATCATCAATGGCAATATTTTTTAAGATGAAAAAAAATCTGTTGAGAACAATCAATTTTGGATTGCTGATGAAAAATTATGGATTTTTTAAAATTTAGAAATAAATTGAGTTTTCTGTTACATATCACTATTAGATATTAAAACCAATTATGTAGCAGAATTAGAAATAAATGGGAAAGAAAGAGACTTTCAAAAATGAAGAAAATTTGGAATCATTTCTAGCATATATGTTACTCAAAAGAAAGTCTTTCCGTAGTGTAAGAGTTATATATTAAAAGCTAGCCACTGGAATTGTTTACTCTGATTTATTGTTTTTATTTTCTTTGTTTTACAAACTTATGTTACTCAAATAAATCTGAAAAATGTTATTCATTTCTCGTCTCAGTAATGGCTCTTTTCAATCTTTAGTTAAATAAAGCGGTAGAATCCCTTTTGTTTCATGGCAAAACGGATGACTAAATACGAATCTTGGTGGAATTAACGGGAAGTTTTGTCTTCCTGAATGAGCATTTTTTGATTTTCAAGAAAAAGAACAAGAAAATGAGCTAGGGGATTTTCAGTGTAAAATGCCTTAAGCATTTCATGTTTGAAGAGTTTGAGGAGGAAGTTGGTAGTTGAAATATAGTGGTAAGAGTTCGTAATTAATGTCACTTTGTTGACATTCGTCTTCCTTTTTGATAATTTCAATGAAAAATTTTGTTTTCCTCTCAGATAATGTTGTGGACCATTAATTCCAACAAGTTATCTTGTATAATTCCATTAAAATTTGGTGAAATGTGAGAAGTGAGAACTGTTTAAACATTCAGCTTGAAATCTCTGATTTTTGTGGAAAAAATTCAATCACAGGAAAATTAAAATTAGGTATTTTCTGGAGGAGAGAAAAAAAAAAGCATATTTTCCCTTAATAAAAATCCGTTAATGTCAATAACCCATTGATGATATATTTTTATTAATTATCAAAATATTCCAAAAATATTATTCTCCCCGAGATAGCTTAGCGATATTTTGGGATCTATCCAATTTCGATTTACTATTATATGTTCAGTTCTTTTGCTATTGTAATCCATTTATGTGCTTTCATCTTATATTCAATAGTTGACTCTAAATTTGAGGTGAGAGGTTAACTGATATTTTAAATCAAATGTTACATGCACATATATATTTTGCTGATTTATCTTCACATGTCATGGAAGAAAAAAAGTTATCCGATAAAAAGAAGAGAAATTAAGTATCTTTCTCCTTTAATTCTTTATTGGTAAGTCATATTCTAGTTATTGTTTTAGGTTCAGTAGAATTTAGAAAGTATTTATGACATATATATATATGTTATTTTTGTTGTAAAATCCAAACTAATAAATGTTATTGTCAGAGAGTTACAAAATACAGCTGAACAAATCTTGTTGCCGCAAAATCTCAAGCAACAAATTTTGTGCTCTGATAGTAAAGATTTACCTAAATGTTTTGTTGCTCGGTTTTCTACAACAATCAGGGAAACGAAGCTCAAGATATTCTGCAATCTTGGAAATCACTTCTGATTTCCAAAATTAAATTAAAATTTTTTATAAAATCATCAATCTTCATCAGTAATTGTAAGATTGAAAATAGGTTCCCAGTACAAGTCATTGCTAGGATTGTCATTATTAAGATTTCTCAGGATAAATTATGGAGAATCGACGAGTTAAATTCCACCTAATATTTCTAAAGTTATACTTTTATACAAGAACATCAGGTTAAGTAACTGAAGAAATGAACTGAATAACAGTTCAACTCAAGTAAACAAAAAACTTCCTAACTTTTCCTCTTCTCGTTTCCTCATTCTTCCAGAGACAAATGATGCTGTACTGTAAATGAAGTTATCATAACAGCGAAATTTATGTGCATGGTTATGATGAATATAACTAATTTTATCAGGTTTGTACTTTTATCAATGAATTTCTGATCGTAGAAATAAGCGCTTTTTCCTTTTTTTGCGAATTAGAAAAAGTGAAAAACATCTTGATAAGCATTCTGTTTTGCATTTGAGTGGATTGAAATACGAAAAAATTATATGCAAAAATTAGGAAAAAATAGATAAAAAATCATCGTTTGAAGTGATCTACCTGATCTCAATCATTTGATCTTTTATGAATCAATAACGTGCTTTTTTTCTTCTCCTTCCTGCTCAGACAATTAGTTTTGCGGTAGCCCCATTTTGGTTTCAGTTATATCACAAAGATTTTATCGACTGACCAATAAAAACAATCAATAATTATTTTTGATTATTGAATTCCAAAAAAAAAAAAAAGACAAAAATGAAGAGGCAATTAATAATCAATTTTTTCAGTTAAATACTAAAATGAAATCCTTTTTTGTAAGCTTTTCTGTCAATTGATTATTAAAGGTAAATCGATGCCAATTTATGACTTATGCGAAACAAACTGCGACAAAATCAATTTTTACTGATCATCGTCCATCACAGCCATCGACTATTTCAATTTCATTTCCTGTTTAAAGTAGAATTTTGCTCCATTTTCTCGTCATTGTCTGTTTTTTTCTTCAAACATCATATTTGTTAATGCTGAAACATTCTCATAGCGCGTAAATAAGCGTAATTTGAGAGTGAAATTGAAATTTTGCATTGAAGAAAAAAGTTCGTAATTTAAAATTAGATGAAATTTATTTTATAACTGAAATATTAATTAGTTTGATGATCATTATTTGGAATCCGTATTTGGCATGAAGCAAAATACAATCCTCAGATTTAGATTATAGTACGGTTCATATGGAATAAATCTTTCGATTTTCGGATAGCTAAGAATTAAGAAACCAATATTTTCTTGTCTAACTAGTGCTTTTCCGCAATCTAACTGGTTTTGATGCTGTTTATAATGATGACCAAAAAAGAAAATTAAAGAGTTGCATGGAAATTAAACTTTGCTACCAATTTTCTTATCTTTGATTAGAACCAATTGACCCATTATACCAGTCATATCTTTCTTCTTAATTCTTTCATCTCATTATCTCTTGTCTTTTATTTTATTTGTTTATTTCGTTATTATTTTTAATTGCATATTTTCTTTTTACTCTTTGATCGTTAATCGATACAGTATCGGATAATTGCATTTCCGAATAATTGTTCACATTTCAAGTTATATTCCGTATGCAACAATTCCAATCATTCAGAAATATGCTCAAATATAAAACTAAATCGGTTTTACCAATGAAAAATCTTTAAAATTACCATAAAATATTTGAAAATTTTTGTTTACAAAAAGCTTCAAATATTAATACCGATGATTATATGGCTTTGTGCATTAAAAACATACACATATAAGCAAACAGAAATCGGATTTAAAAAAAAAAGACACAATTCCCTTTAAGCAGTGAATCATGTTGAATTTTTTGTTATTCAGTCTCCATTATATAAACATTGAATAATTATAAATAGAAATGTTTAAACGAGGAAGGTTCTCTCTTGCTTGTTTTTGATTATGAATCCAATTTTTTTTTTTTTCTTCTTATCGGTAGAAATGTATATATAGCTGGAAAATTTTGTTTCAAATTTTACAGTTTTTCATACTTTTGCTTGATATATGAATAGTCAAAGTGATCAAAGATCGATCGAATGATGTATCGATGAAATGATGACCATCATGTGCATATCCCTTTAAGAAATTACCTTAACCGGATCCGGCATATATCTATATCATCATCATCATCACGAATAATTCTGTACTGGTTGTACATGGCTAATTCCATATTTTTGTTATTGTTTTAAGAAATCTTACAGGCATAATTTCAAAAGTAATTTTGGCATGTCTCCATGAATCGAGAGTAATCTTACTATGACAAAAGATTAATCTTATCATTTCTGAGAATAAGATCAAATTAATATGATAATTGTTGACAAAAGTTTGCTCCGAATTTCAGTACTTCAAAAATACGAAAATAGTAAAAAAGGAAAATCATAGATTGAATGAATAAAATATGTCCTTTTTTTTCTTAACAAAAAAAATTTTTAGTTAGGCCTCCTTTAAAATTACATTTGTTTCTTTTCTCTGTTTTTTTTCTTTTTCTTTTTTTCAACTTAACCGAAGTTTGACAAAAAAAAAAACAAAAACAAAAAACAAAAAAAAAAAATAAAGTTAGCAGTAATTGCTATCAGTTTTTCGTCAATAATTAAAATATCGCTAACAGCTTTCCTGAAATTAATAATTTCATTTTCGCAGAAAGACTTTTTTTACATGAATTTCTCTCTCAACATCTAGCAATTCTCAATATATACCATTTATAAGCGATGTTTTGAAATTCAATATAAGCAAAAATGAAAGTCAAATTAAAAAAAAAAAAAAAAAAAACAGTTTTTTATTCATGTGAATTTCATTTCTCTCTCCCATTCTTCTTCCACTTAATTTTTTATAAAAAGCATTACTGAAGATCAAAATTTCTTTCTCATCCTTCTTATCATTCTTCTTCCTGTATCAAAATTTCTTCACATCTGAATTCTAGTAAATCGATACATATCGTTTTGCTGACATTGTCGCATTATCCTCTTACATTTCGATTTCAATAAATCAATAAGTAGAGAATTTTCAGGTTGAATGAATATCATAATTCCAGAAATTTTTCAAAATTGCAGTAATGAATATCGTCCTAAAGATATCAAATATGCGCAGTGTAATATATCTATGGATGCAGATCCATGCGAATTATTAAAAGTTAGCTATAATCGTAATGCTTGAAAGAATTAATGTAAAATATATTTGAAATGGAATTATTTACTCTTTTTATTCATATATTCTTTTTTTTTTTTTCATTTTCTTCCATTCTAAAGAATTTATTTTATTCCAATATTTTTGATTGATTTCATGGTCATTATTTTTCACTCGATTTTTTCGAATCATGATCTAGATAATCTATTGCTTTTATTTGATTATCGATGTTCCGGATAAGATTTTTATCAGTTATATTATGTCATCTGTTAAATGCTTTAGTAATTTTGGATGCTGAATCAATTCATCTAGGATAAACTTAATTACTTCAATAATTTTCTCTTTTATTTAATTCTATTTTTCCTTAATTTCTCCTTGTTTATTTCCAGGAATTGCATAAAGCCAAGGATATTCGAACATGTGTTTTTGCTATAATTCCACTTATTCTCGCCACTTTGGCCATTTTGATAAACATTACTTATGCTATTCTGATAAGGGAATTATGGCGAAGAAGAAAACTCGGGTAATCTTCCTGTCCGTCATATTTTGTGGCTATAAGCGAAAAGCATTTCACTCATATTGAGCATTTTTGAGTAAGAAATATAGAATGATTAAATTGACCAAATTACGTACCGGCAAGATAATTGGAAATGAAAAAACAAATAGAAATATGAAAATGAAATATGCGAAAATATAATGTATCTTTAGAGAAAAAAATCTGATATTACTCGTTAGTTTTTACATTTTATCTTTTATACTAAATTTCGATCCATTTAAAATTTGAAAATTTGATCAGAACTTCAGCTCTTCAACTTGCTATAGTTTCTTGCTTAGTCGGACAATAAGCAATATCATTGCACTTCTCCTTTTATATATTGTTTTGATTGCCTGGAAATTGGAAATATTCCGATATTCATCCGCTGCTGCATTCATTTTGATTGGATCATTATCATTCTTGACATTGGCTGGTAGTTTTTAATTTTTGTGAAATTTTTTGATAGATTTCGAATTTTCGGCAATATTCTAATCGATGCGACTTTTTTCTTTTCTGTTATATAAAAGTTCAAATTTTTCTTATTTTTCGACTCTATTTTTCAACTAGTTCTTTGCTTTTTTTTTCGATTTTTTAAATTCATTGAGTTTTCTTCATTTTATTGAATAAAAATTTCATATTTCAGTTGCTTTCTTTTTAATTTATCGGGTTTCTAATTTACTTTAAACATATAATTTGCCACAAATATTTATGAAATTAAGTAGCGAAAATTTTTTCTTTTTTTTGCAGGTACTTATGTTGCGATGACAATATTATTTTACATAGCAATTATGCACCCATTGAAATATCTCTACTTAGTAACTGTTACTCGATGTTTTATTGTAATTTTAATTCTTTGGCTTATTTCGATTGCTTTTTCGGTAAAGTTTAGAAATTTTTATCTGGTACTTACTAAATTTCAGTTCTAATTTTTTTCTCTCAAAATTTCAAATTTTGGAGTAGAAAAAGTGAAATTTTCTTAATTTCAATGTATTTTGGATCAAATATTAACTTTTTCCTTATTGTAAAATTTCCTAAAATTTATGCATAAATCATTGGTGAGAAATATATGTGAAGTTAAATTAGGTAAGGAAAATTATAGGGTTCAAATGACATAATATTATTTATATATTTTTTATAATTTTACTTTTTTCTTAATCAAAAGTTTTTAATAAATTTAACAATTTCATATTTAAATTCAGCTTTTCGTTGGTTTATACGGTGCCACACTGTTCTATCCAGAAACAGCACCAATCTACTGTTCATTTGACCATTGTCAACTACCTATTGCTATTTTCATTGTTTCTTTTCTTTCCATATTTTTTATTGCTGTAATTGCATTTTATCTAGTTATGCTTTACTTTATTCATAACAGGAATCGAGATGGTCTCTTGGTAAGTTTCTCGATCGTTTTATCACTTCTAAAATTATTACTGTAGCATACTTTGCTCGATAAATAAAACTAGAATTATTTAACAACAGCAACAAAAAAAAAAGCAAAAGTCATTTGTCCCATAATCGTTTAGACGATATGCATCACAGTAGATGATCAGACATTTGATTGATTGATTGATCTTAATTTTATTTTTTATTTTTCAAATTTTTTGAGCTGTTCAGTTCAAGTTCAAACTATAATATCAGACTACCTTTGGTCACTCTTAATCTGATTACTTTCCATGATAAGTAAAACTTTGTTTTATCATTTTTTACACTATATTTTAATAAAAACCTCCAGTTCAATTGCTGGATGGAAAAAATATCAGAGAATGTTGCGCGTTTACTAAGCGATATATTGAGGAAGAAATGAATCTTTTTACATTTTAGTTTACTCAAATCTGACAAGATTTATGAAGAATGACAAGATTTAATGAAGAACTGAGGGAAAAAATAAAAATTTGGATATTTTTAATGTCAGAAATATTCAAAAAATCCTCAAAATTTCAGGAAACTGATATAGCAGGAAAAGTTAATGTACGAACAATGAATAAACTGTCATGCAATATGGTGACATTTATTATTGGTTCATTACCAATAATTATTGTTGTAATGATTGCAACGATTAATTTGAAAAACTTTACTGTTTTAGGTAAATTTCAGGAAATCTCACTTATATTAAGTTTTCCTTTCCGTGTTATCAATTCTTTGGTATTCGTATCGATTATAGTTTTCAAGAATAACATCGAGCTGAAGTGCATAAGTCAAAGTTCGAATCAGATAAAAATTGCTGCCAGCATCACTGCAATTAAATTTATAGATGATGAAGAAAAGGAAAATGCTAACCTATATAAATGAATTAATCAAAACAGAATTTCATCGGATTTGAAAGTATCTCATGTGCTGCCGAGCGAGTGATATAGTTTGAGACTAATCTAGTTAATTTGATCTAGTTATCAGTCACAACTAATCGGTACTGAAAATGCATTTTTACAGGTTTAGGTGGTAAATCACCGTGCAAAACATTCCTTCATGGAAGACTTTTTTTACAAGTCGAAATATTGGCATTTATTGCGGCAATTGTTTGGATGTCAGCGATGATCTTTGATCCAATCATCAACTTCTTCAGTGATCCAAAATTCAAAAATATAGTTTGTTCATGGCGGATATGCCAAAAACAAATTCCATTTACCGATTTTCAAAATCCTGTTGTTACGACTGCTTTTTCTATGCGAAAGGACTGAATACAGACAGACGGATAAATTTTCCCAGTTATAGTAATTTTGAGGAGTTTTGAATATGAAAGTATGAAATTTTGAGTATGAACGAAAGTAGCCTTTCAGTATTTTTTGATTTAAAAATGATTTCCATCGAATCTGCAACTTCCATCATTACTGGATAGCAGTATAGTAATAATAGTTAAAATTAAATTATCGATCAATATTCAAATTAAATGCTATTAATGATATAATCTGATATATGATTCAGTTATGTGTTGCTTTCGTTCATACTGTAATAATTGATAACTTTATCTTCCTGCTCTTTGTTTTCGTCTTTAATAAAAAAAAAAAAAAAAAAAAAAAAAAAAAAAAAATGCGATCTTCGGAATTCATCAGCATATTTTGTATTTTATTACTATTATATCAAATTATTATTGCGTTAATTTTAATTACCATTGTATTAATTTTTTTCAACTTCGAAATTAATATTGCCTCAATATTTATTACTTTAATCTTGTATTTGTGAACAAAATCACAAACTGATTTTTTTGATTTGTGAAAAACGATTGAAATTTTTATCACTGTTACTTATCACCATTTATTTCTCACTATTTTACAATCAGCTAAATCATAATAATTTTATTTGATTGATGTATAAATTTATCATAATAAAATATGATAAATTTTCGGGAAAGTTCATTCATCATGCTCATATAACTGAAAAAAAATGAATCATTTCTTTCTTTCTTTGTTTCCCTCTCTTTTTTTATAATTATTGATTGATTATTCATATATTTGTAATTATTTATTGCGCAAGAATATTGCATACAATCCGAAACTTCAATCAAATTCTTTACAGTTAATTATAATATTTTTCATTCTTGTTAAAGTGATAAACAAAACGATTGATAACAGTGATAGGTTGGGAAATCACAAAAAAATTGTGTAGAAATAAGGAAATATTGTCATCATAATGGAAATTCAAAAAATGATCGATACCTCGCATACGCACTACTTCTCTCTCACTCAGTGACTAAATATCATTCCGATACATACCATTCTCTTGTCGTTGTAATTTCAATTTGGGAACTCTATCGTTTTATTTTCATATTTTATGGTCTTATAGTTTTATACTTTTGAATATTTCATCATGAATTGATTGAATTTAATTAAAATTGTAATTAATTTTATTGCAAATCAAAATAAATGTCAGAAAATATTTTTCAGTAATAAGAAAAGCATAAGAATTAGAACTAAAACAAAAAATACTTAATTTTCTGATTTCTCTCAAAAGTGGTATTAAAAACTGTATCAAGATCTTGGAGAGAAAAAAAAGTAAAAAACAGAAGAAAGAAAGCAGAAACTTAGAAATACAGTGATTTAATACAAGATGAGCAGTTTTTGAAAATTAAAGGTTTTATTAAAACACCAGCGTTAAAGAAACAAATTTTTAGATCAATAAATGAAAATTTCAAATTAAATAAAGTCAAAACTAATTAGTGAAATCACAATTGATATTAATTGACTGAATAGAGTAGAGAAGATACTTATTAAATAATTATTTGATAAATGAATTAAAATCAGAAGGAATTGTCAATTATCAAACAAATTCGATGAATTTTGTAAGTAATGATTGGGTTGAATGGATGGACTGTTGAAAACGAAGATGAAAAAACAAAGGTACTGCTGAAGTTCATCGGCATGAACCCGTTATGCTTCGTCAATTTCCTTCTTCATTTTTACCTAATGCATTCTTCTGCGATGTCTTTTGTTTGTTTTTCTCTTCCATGTCTCTTATCATTATATAATTTCATTTTTCTGCTAACTGATCTTATCAGTATATCACCAAAAGGACCGTTAGGTTTTTGCAATGCCTACGTGATTAGTGAATGTTTTTTATCACTTGATAAACTTCTTTTTCATTTCTTTCATTTAAATAGCAATTGTTGATTGCTATTTGATATTATTTGAATTGATTTAAACCTCTTTTCTAAGTGATAAATAATAAAACTTCCTTTTCATTTTCAGCTTAATTTAAATTTACTCAATTTCGGTGTGATAATTTTTGGTATTAAGATAATTAGAACAGTTGATGAGTGATAAAGATTTATCGTCACGATAATCATTCTCCCAAAGATTTATGATCATAGTAATCATTATCATAAGGATTTATTATCATGGTTTATTTACTCATTACTCAATTTTCTGCAGATTTTCTGGTTCTCTTATGCATAGTGATAAACTATGGGAAAAGTATAAAATTATATTTTAAAATAATCAATGTAACATAATCAAACCTATGAAATTAAACTAATTTTATTCTTTAGTCTAGCATAAAATATAAAAATTAAAAAAAAAACAATTAAATGCCTTATTTTTGGGTGACTTTTTTTCCGATACATCCCGAAATTTGCATAAATCTAAAGTAAAACATATATATATATTTCATTAGTTAGTTTGATCATATCATAAAATATTGCTCTTCTAATTCCCACCTTCTCTATTAATCAAATTCATGGGATTTTCCATCTTGAATATAGAAGAGAAAGAAAGATGAAAAGAAATTTTATGATTTGGATTAAAATTAGAATATTATGATATGTCAATTTTTTATATTTTTTGCACTTTGGAAATTCCTGAAATTTCGATTTTTACCAAAATTCCAATTTTCTTTTTTTGAATTCTTCCTTACCATTTTAGCTATCTTTTATGAATTAATTCGTCCTGTACTTTTCCATCTCTTTCCTGAATAAGAAAAAATAATAAAATGTTGAAATAGAATCGTAAGCTTGAATGGAAATTCCAGGAATTATAATTTATCGAGATGTTAATTTCTTTTTCGTCCAATTCGTTTTTTTCCCCCCAATTTATAAAATATTATCGCATTCCAATCATCTATGTTGCATAGAGTTTATCAAATTTGAAATGAGTTAAGTTTAAAAAAAAAAAAGGAAAAAAAAAGGGAAAAAGAGAACGAAGACGCGATTTGAACTTACCATTTACTGACATTTTCTTTGTTGAAAAACAATCTGGAATGGCTTGAAATTGATTTTAACTTAAATCCAAACCTTATCAATGACCCTTTCCTTCTTCACTTGTATGATACAAATCGCATAATTAAATTCGGATTTAAGAGATCAAAAAAATTTCACATTTTAATGAAATTCAGCTTCTTGTGAAAGGAGAAAGATGGTAGCAATATTTTGCAAAATTCATAATTTCAATGAAAACAATAATTTAGCTATAAATACTAGTTATTTTCAGAATTTTACCATAAAGGAAAAGTTGTGAAATATTTTTCGATACGTTATGGTCGATATTGTTGTTCATGGAAGTATTATTCAAGATTTAGTAAGGTAAACTTATGAATTGGAAGAAAAAATTTCTAAGAAAATAAAGTACAAAGCAAAACTTTTTATTAAAGTATGTAATATATGCAAAATTATGAGATAACAGTGACTAATTTATCAACTAATTATTATTTTCTTCAACTAATATTTCAAACTCTAACTGTTTTATGTATTAAATAAAATAATTTGAGTGATAACAGAAATGATAAACGGAATCATAATCTTTTTTTTTTTTTCGGGAGATTCATATCAATGATAGATTACTGGTCGGTGTGCATTCATCGAAACTCTTTCAGTCTTCCGATAATAATTATTTCTTTTAAAAGATCGATTTATTGTTCTGTTCAGATCTATCTTATCGTTTCTTCCCTCTTTTTCTTTGCAAAAATTATTCTACTTTCATTTTTTCGTTTAGAATGAGTATGTATTGAAGGTTTTTTTTTTTTTTAAGTTATACGGATCATTTTCCACGACCAGGTGAAACTACAAAAGGTACATTTGCATCATCACCAGGTGGAAAAGGTGCTAATCAAGCTGCTCAAGCTGCTTTGTTAGGTGCTAAAGTATGCATGATCGGAAGAGTAAGTGATTAATGATTATTCTAATATGTTATTTATTAGAAGAAATGCAATGTGAGGAATTGCTAGAGTATTATCGTGCACAGACATAAACTTCAATTTTCCATGTTTTTTCGAATGGAAAGAAGTGAGAAGAAAACGATGAAATGAATTTAAATGGAAAGATAAATGAAAAATAATCGATGATCACATCTTGGAAATGATTTGCTTATACCTTATGACTAAACATTGATTTCATCCAACTAAATTCAAAAGTTTCCTTACTTTTCTCATCCGGACATTTTATTTTAAATTCCTATATTATACACTAATCAACAATTTGGTGACAGAAATTTGTCTTAGCAAATAGATTTATGCCTTATTTCAGGTTGGCAAAGATGTATTTGGAGCAAGTAATGTAGATAATCTCAGAAGTTTCGGCGTAAATACTGAACATATTGATGTTAGTGATAGTGCAAGAACTGGATGCGCCACAATAATTGTCACGAAGGAAGGTTGGACAAGCCATAATGTCAAATTCTTCAATAATAAGCCAGTATTCTAGAAATATATTTTTCCTTGTGAACTCTTCAAAAGAATAATTAGCTATAAAAACATAATCATAGACTTTTCTCCTTCAATCTTCTTTTCCTTTGCAACTTATTCTGGAAATTTGAGGTGAAAATTCGATAGTGATTTCACCGGGTGCAAATCTAGAAACTTCACCATCCCGGATTGACGAATTAGAAAAGGTTGTCGCTTCCGCAAAATTGGTACTTTGTCAAAACGAAACAGCATATGAATCCGTAAAAAGAATATTTGAATTAGCCAGGAAACATAATGGTTTGGATTTTGTTTTGAAATTAAACAATCCCTGTGACCAGAAAAAATCTCACTGAACAACTAAATAATAATAATAATAATAATAAAATTTCGAAACTATCTTAATTCTATTATTTTCTAGACCTTCAAAAAATTTAAGACCGAAAAATTTGAAAAAGAAATTCAATACATTTTCAGTGCAAACATTTCTGAATTTCGCTCCAGTCGAAGAAACTTTCGGTAATAATATTTTAAAATTGACAGATATATTATGCGCAAATGAAATTGAGGTAGGCTAAATAACAAATTTTAGATTTAGTACTTGTTTACTAATCGCAATTGTAAATGATTTATGATTTCGAAATATATATAGAGTCAATTAGTTCTTAGTATCGAGTTATCCGTTAGATCAAGAAAAACTTAAGTTTGGCAAATTCTGCAATTATCTTATCAACTACTATTGCATCACAAGTTCCACTTTTTTCTGCTTTTTAAAAAACTCTTTTTAGACTTGAACTTTCTTATAGTTCTTTCCCACAATTTCAATATTTTTCCAGGCGGAATATCTCACAGATCAACATATTGGATCTATTGAAGACGCCCAGAAAGCTGCCAAGAAATTGCTAGAAATCGGTCCACTAATCGTCATTCTAACGCTTGGAGAGAAGGGCGTTGTATATGACAGCAAACACGGCGACTCGGGTCACATAACAGTACCAAAAGTTGAAGTTGTTGAAACTACAGTAAGCGTACTTCCAAATGAAGTTTGCCTATTCTCCAACAATCCCCAACATCTATCAAAATTATTTCAAGTTCTTTATAGGGTGCTGGAGATAGTTTCTGTGGTGCATTTGCATATTTTCACGTGAAGCGATCTGAACTGGAATTAAAAGAGCAAATTCGACGTGCCGCATACATTGCTACTCTTTCGGTACAACGAAAAGGTACTCGTGATTCATATCTACCACCAAAAGATCTACCTCCGAACTTATTTTTGTGATCTTCAATGTTTGATCATTCCCAACGTTCTCTATTTGCTCAAAATTTACAGAAAAAAATTGGAAATAAATAATCCTTCTCTTCCATAGTCTTTTGAATAAAGCAGCAAAATTTGACAAATATTGTTCGCTTAGGAACGACTAACTGAAATTTAATTTCCTTTTTGATACTAACTTCTTTTTTGCTGCATTCCGGACAAGAAGTTTTGATGCAAATCGCCTAAAATGTTGCATATTGTCTTAGTTATCCGATTTATAATACATAGCAATACAAACGAAATAACCATAAAAAGAAAAGAAAAAGATTTGAAATTATGAATAAAAACGATATAAGAAAATACACAGACATTGTCAGATATTCCACTCTACCTTGTATATCTAATTCTACTATGTTTATTAGAAGCGGAATATGATAATTTTTCCTCAATTTCTGTTACAAGAATATCATTCCCCATTTCTTTTAACATATGAAAAGAATGGTTTGACCGATATTTACAATATTTCTATTTCGTTTAATCATTAATTTCCAAACATTATGAATTTCATTTCTCATGTTCTTCCTTCCAAATCTTTTTAAATAAGAAGAAAGAGAGAAACATGTAATTTTTTGTAACATTCAAAATCGTAACATTCGTAACATTGTAACATTCAAAATTTTTTTGCAGATACTATGCAAGCATAGTATTCAAACCTCACGAAAGATTCAGAGTATTCCTCTTTCCAAATATAATTCCAAATCAATTTCCTCTCTCTCCGCATTTCCTTCCGCTGCATTCAGATATTAATACAATGAAACATAAATGCGGAAAAAAGAAAAACAGAAATATGTACAATATACACGAAATAGTTTATCTAAAGTTATGGAAAATTTTTAAAAATAGAAAAAATTAATTGCTAATTACTGTATAACCAAATAATATAATGTTCTATGACGAAAAATTTTCTCCAGCATACAAATCATACAAGCAATTCAACCTTCGATAAATTTTCGTTTTTTTTTGAATAAAATTTTCAAATTTATATGAAAAGGGCTGCTTAAAAAAAATCAATTAAAATGAGATCGCAGCAAAAGTAAAATAAAAAAAAAAATACATCCCCGAAAGAATTAAAATAACAATGGCAAAAAAAAACTTTAATTTAATTCAGTCACGAAATTTAAAAGAATGACAAAAGGAATAAAATTTGAAGAAAATATTATCTTCCAAATTTTACCGCCATGCTTCATATGTTTCAGCAGAATTGCCACCTTGTGACTGAGTATATCTAAAGATTAACACTCTATTTCATCATTCAATTTTTGGGAACAGAAAATTGGAATTTGTATGTAAATACTACAAAATATTTTCCCCATAACCTAAAATTTTTTCTTTTTTCCTTTATTTTCTTATTTTTTTATTTAACATATCATTTTTTTCTTACCACAACGGCAACTGCACAGCCTACCAGAGTTATGAGTTTAGATTCTGACTTTTCGCCTAGAATTTCCGATATAAAAACTCACTGCGATTTGTCAAGCAAATAAACGAATTATAAAGCAAAATATTTACAATCTTCCCCCTTATAATAGCATTAATAAAAACAATAATAATATATTATTGCAATAACAATAATAATAGTAATAACAATTATGCAGAAAAAACTGATTTCAAATCTTAACTGACAGGTCAATCTAATGATGCTAAATGGCAACAATTTATTCTTTTTCAATTCAATCATTTAATTCTTTTTCTCTTCTCTTTTTTATCTTGATTAACATTCTTTTCTTTTTTTTTTCTTCAGTAATACTTATTCTCTTGGATAAAGAATTTGATCATTGAAGTCCCAAAGTTTCTGATCAAAATATCTGGTAGGCAGTGCAAACGAAACGGTTTACCGTATTAAAGTCCTGCATTCAGCGAAGGGAGGATTTCGGGACTTACATCGACGGTGTAACCCAGGCGGGCATTTTATTCGTGGTACTTCCTGTTGGTAACAATGACGTTGACGGTGCTTGCATAATTGCATACGGGTCATTCATTTCTGTATGTCTCGTGTAATCTGGTGCAGCATTTTGTGTAGACAATTTTTTTGCAAGATCGCTACAAATAATTAAAAATTGAAAAAAGTTTTTCAAATTAATTATTTAAAATACGATGAGAAAGAGCTAATCATTTACTTCCGAAAAGATAGAAGAGTTCTATCTCTTTATTTACAACTATAAATAATTTATGAATCATTTACAAAATCGAACATATGCAAATAAGTATGCTGAGCAATAATTATACTTTTCGCTTTTTTCTTATGCATTACACTTACATAATAAAGCGAAAAAAGATAATGAGAAATATTGTAAGTGCATAATTACGATACATTGCAATCCTGACAAATTTCAAACAAGTCAAACGTAACTATTTTGTTCTCTGCATAAGATAACTCTGATTGATAATAAATACAATCCAAAATAAAACTTTCTTTTTTTTTGAATTTGAGCTTCTTTCTGGAAATCAAATTTCAAAGCAAAATGAAATTTAAAATTTTGGAAATGTATGGAAATCGAACGAAGGAAAATACGAACTGAAATCCTCAAAACTCAGATAAGAGAAAGAAATGAGATTTTAAGTAGTTTCAAAAAAATTGATAGGAACAAAACACTGCTTTTAATTTATTTAACCTGTAGGTAATCTCTAGATGAAAACTAGAATTCCAAAAATTTTCTGAGATTAGAGAATCATGGAATTTATCCGATCCAGAAGAATAGATCTCAGCGAATATATGCGATTTGAATGATAAAAAATAATGTATGATAAGAAATGGAATCTCTGTAAACATGAAGTTAACAATCAAGAAGAACTTGCAAAACTTACTCAATAACTTGTTGTTGACGTAAAATATGCTCTTGCAAATCCATCTCTTTTCTGCGCTCCAAAATGCCACTCACTAAAATTGACAGAAAAAAAAGAACTCGGATTAGAATGAAGAAAAAATATATGTAATATTCATGCATTTCTTCTCTCTCACTAATAAAGGATAATTTACAAGCGATCATTAACTATTAAGAAATGATGAAGCGCCTGATCATTTATAATATTGTTTGCATGAATCAAAACTGAACTTTAAATCTCAGATCTCTTTGATTTTTGATCAAAATTTCTCTGCTAGTTGCGAAAGATTTATATTTTTGAGAGAAAAAAAAAAAAAAAGAAAATCAGCATTACATGGAATAGAGGAAAGTGGCGGAGGCGGAGCCACGTCTGCTACAGCAACATCCATCACGGGCAATTTGCCCGGTGGTTTCCTTCGCCTGGTATCCGCATAACCATACGAATCGAAAACAGGGGAGTATGGATACGGAGCTGGCTGTAGTGGACGTCTCCAACTGAAAATGACACTGAACTTTGTTTGCTTAGCAAACAACAATGTCAACAAGCGGAGAAATGATAGTAACCTTTGATATACAAAGGTAAGCTATCTCTTTCCTTTCCATGATAAGTGACTCATTCAGCAATAAAAAAAAAATAAAATAAAAACAATAGTCATAAATCCAATTCATAGAATTCAAAGTAAGCATAGCATTGTAAGATACGAAAAACAAAATTTTTTTTTGAATAAAAAGGCATACGGTTCTATTCTGTAGCCTCCTCCATACCGCGGTGGAGCTGGTGGCACTGAATACGATGGAATCGATCGAAATGAATCCGATCGACTATATCGTCGCTTTCTATAACGGCCTGTTCTGTAAAAAAAAAATTCTTTCATGTAAAATGACGAACAGCTACTAATGCGTAATAAAAATATATTCTAAGATTTTGGAACACCAAAATTTATCTCGGTTTCGACAAAAATTTCAATATTTCTCGTACTAGTAGTATGCATCAAACATTTCTGATTCCTTTTCTCTGGCAGAAGAATTTGCAGTCCTACACAATAAATATCTTAATGATTAACCTTCGACGTTTTCGAATCGGTCCACTACCATTATCCTCTACTACTCGTTTCGCATCACCGGAAGATTGACTTTTTTTTGGGAATGTTGGTTTCGACTGTAGATTTCTTACTCCCACATTTTTCTCAGCTGGCTTGATACTCTCACAAAAACGTGTGGCATTACTATCACTATTATTACCACCAACACTCTCGATGATATCCTTTTTCCGTTCCGTCTCAAATGCAAGCTTTCGATCTTGCGTCATTTCTGCATTGTCATTTCGTATCTGCTTCGTTTCCATTGTTACCGATGTTTTAGATAATTTTTCCTGTTCCTGTTCAACTTTTTTGGATTGAGTATATGAGATGAATTCTTTGTAGGTTAATAAACAATACATATCGGTTTCTGGTGTTGGTACAATAAGCCGATCCCAGCCATGGAAATCCACTGAAATTTTTTCAAATTAAAAAACATTACTCTTCCTCAGAGATAAATCTTTAAAAAAATGAAATTTAAACATTTTGTCACTAATAGGAATACAGCAATGACAGATGCTATAAATATGAAGGAATTTCTTTATCCTAACAATGCATGAAATATACTTGAGATTTCCGAGATACTGGGAAACAAAAAAATATTTACAGTCATGAATTTGATCTCTAAAGTATAAAAATCACTAAATGAATTATTGATAGAATTAAATGACTTAAGAATTGGCTCTATTTTAATGAACTGAAACAAGAATCTTATTCCTTAGCATACTATCTTACCAATACCATGCTATTTTATTTCCTTATACATTTTATGGTAAGCAATAAAGCTAAGGATAATTATGGAGCTTACTATTAATAGAAATCACCAAGCATTATGAACTACATTTTCATATAACGTATGATTTATCATGAATGATTACCATTCGGGAAATATACTTTGACATAATTGCTCGATACATTTCGTGCACCGAAATGAATAAAATCATTATTAGAATGAGCTGCTACAGCTTCTCGAGCAGTTGGAAACAACAAAACTGCCATACGTTGGCTGTAAAATTTTTACTTGAAAAAGCTAATCCTTGCGCTGAATCATCAAAATACACGTATCTCAGATTCTTCAGCAATAAAAAAATAAATAAATAAAAATAAAAATAAATACGTATTAAATTGATTAGTTATGATGTTTCTAAAAATTTATAAATTATTCAAGTAACTCTACAAACTACATTACTTAGAGAAAAGCTGAAATTCTAAACTTACCCTAACATATCCCTTTCAAAGCGTACACTTTCGATTGGATAATTTTTGAAACAAGTTTCACGAATTTGCTTCTCTGTTACTTCGTCACTTATAGGTTTCACAATCAAATAACGCATACTTTCCATCGGTTCTCGCATTCGACCCAAACGGCTTTCCAATATATCCTTGTATTTTCGTACCCATTTTGCTAAAAATGTAATGTTTTGAAGAAAAAGAAAACTCCAGATAAAAAAAAAGAAGAAATGCAAAAGAAAAGATGTTTACAACAAAATTTAACGACTACTCACTTAAAATTAAATAACAAGAGATTCCTCAGAAATCCTCGAAAAAAAACATGTGACAACTGCCATAATTTTTTTTTTTCGTTTCAATAATATATTGGAATTTAGAACTACAATTTATATTGGCCTAGGTTACGATAATAAAATTCCTCATAGAGGTCTGCAGCAAGGCCCTCTGTTTTTTTCTTCCCTCTTCTTAAAGTAAATTATTCATAATTTTGTCACGAAAAAATGTGGTCTTAAATTCTATTAAACCATCAACGAGAAATTTCACGATTACAGTATCAAATCTGAGATTTGTTTGTTTATTTGCAAATGAAACGAAAGGCATAAAAACCGATCAGGTTTTCAGGTAAGATTATCGGCAATCGATCTCGAATTGTAATGAGGAAAAATTTCTGATGCAAAAAGACGCAGAAAATGTGCAAACAAATGTAAATCTATATTTTGTAAAAAAACACACGTAAATTTATATTTTGCAAAAAAAAATTCCTTCTGATTTTTTGGGAAACAAAAATTTACTTTGAGGCAAATAGATTTTCACTCGATGTGCACCAGTCCGTATATGAATAAGATTGTTTACAGCGCAATACGCAATGGGATGATCACTTTGGAAATATGCTTCAATTCTCCTGAAATAAACATTGCTATTTAGCTATAAAGGAAGAATTAAAAGCTTCTCGGATTTCCTGAAAAAATTTATTTCCAAAGTCATTATGGTAATAAAATTCCGAGAAACAATGACCTACCCATATAAATGATCAAAATCTGCATCAATTTTCCCAGCTGATAACGGAAAATCCATAATAACTCGTTTACAACGTAGAAGTGCTGTATAAAACCAAGGATTACGCATATCTGCTGGTAACACATTTTCAAAAATTACTACACGTCTGTCCGATTCATCCTTGCACACTGCAAAAGTTTTATTCAGTAAAGATTGGATTCGATTCAAAAAAGATTGGAATTTCTGAATATCATATTCTATCCAAAAAGGAAGAATGTACAACGAGAGATAATACACCAGTTACATAGAATTAAGTGATACTCTTTATCATATATTCGTCCATCTACTGGATGAAATGTAATATTCAGAAACTCACCAGACTAAATCAACTAATGGGTACAAATAAGTAGCAAAAGAAAGCTAATACGATTGTTTCAAAAAATTTCAGTAGTTACATCATTGAGACATAGAGGAATAAATAACTGAAAAGATTCGATCATATTTATATGCTATAGTTAACATAAAACTCACTCCTCCATTGAAATTCTGGAGCACCATCCCAATCAATTGGTAATGTTTTGTAATACTCCGCCATAATCATTTTGTTGGTTAATTTATCTGGACCCGTTTCTTCACCCAAACTTCTTACTGTTATATTCTTCAAACTTTCCACTACAGCAAGAACTATTTCAGCATCCGTTTCTTGAGTGACATTTCCAGTTCCTTCTTCTATGTTTCCTGAAAAATATAAAAAACGTCAAGACATTTATCCAATAAATAGGTTATTTAATCTTTTTATTTCATGAAGTCCAAATTTTCGAGTAAAATTACAATTTCACTATTTATTTATCAAAACTTACGAGTTTGTTATGGACATGGACAAAAATAATTCTTTTATTCAGAAAATACTCCCAAATCTTAAAATCTAGTAATATTCTTGATTTCGTTTAAAGTCGAATTATTCATATCGAAAACAATTCCATTCTACTAATGATGTATTTGTGAGTTTCAGGAAATTTATTCCTTGAAAAAAGAAAAAAAAATCTCAAACTACTTTCTTTAGATGTTTGCTTCCAGAGTCTATAAAGCAGAAAAATAATTCGAAACCTGTGATTATTTTTCACAGTAGCTGAGAATACTTCCTACAGAACGACGTATGCAAGTGTATTTACAAGAACTATATAGAAATATCCTTTCACCTGTCTTCCGAACATGCCATGATAACTCTAGAATGATCAGAAATGACAAAGAGATATCCAGTCTGTACTAGAAGCGATAATACTCAATGGCTTCTTAACTTCAGCAAGCAAAGTAAGAGGCCAACCGTTTTTGCAATTTTTGCCGACTATCAGTCTTAATGCATCATCGTCACCACATGCAACAACGATATCAGCTTGCTTCGATGCCACAGGAGCTACCGGAATATTCGGTACATCAGTACTTAAAGCACTTTGAGCTCCGCTATCGGCATCAACAGCAACAGCATCAGCCGGATTACTGTTACGTTCACCAGCCATATCAAGATTTGCCGGAGCTGCTACCGTTTCGAATTCTGCTTCACCGCTCAACTCCTTCGGAGGTTCAGTGATTGGATCAACTGTTGTTGGCGGGTCAAGCCGATTTTTTTGCGAGATAACACGATCTCGATGCACTCGTGAACAGAATGAAACCAAACACTTCACACCAAGTTCCTGAAGTGATTGATTAGGTTACGGTGAAGTGGTAACCCCGAAGAAATAAAGTACACGCGAGGAATCATGGATGTCTTCAACATGCCGACTATGACGTCAACAACATGTTCGACATGATATTGCGTAAAACCATTTATGAAAAAACCCATAAAAAACGAAAGATAACTATTGATCTACTGAGAAAGAATCATGCTCTAACCATAACTAATGAAGAATTGTATAATACGCAATTAAAATTAACTTAGAGCACCTTTAGGTACAAAAAAAGTGCAAAAAAATTAATCATTAGATTTGATTATTCAAAGAATAATATCAAAAAGAAAAAACGGCATGCAACATCTCAGATTCAGGTATGAACAATAAAAACAAGGATCTTTTTTTCTTTGTAATCTTTAATTATTAAAATAGATTTGTCTTCAATCAAAGAGAGGAAACTAAATAGAAGTTGAAGGGAAGATATGAAACACAATAAAATTTCCTCAAAAATCAATAGTACAGAATAAATCAAATCATTTTCGAAAATTAAAAATACGACAGCCAGATATCTTCATCATAAGTTATTTCTCCAGATAAACCAAAAAAATTCTCTAAATCAGCTGACAATGAGTTTCTATTCGAAAGATAGAAAAAAAAAATGAAAAAAATTAAAACAATATAAAAAGTTCAGCAATTCATATGTTTTCTTTTCGAAAAAAAAAACATTTTTGTTCAGCTGCAGATTTGTTTCAACATAAAATGAACAAATTATACAAGCAATAAGATCATGACCTCATGACCTCCTAAGACATATTATATTGGTTCAAGGCAAAAAATCCCGCCATAAATCTTGTAATATTTGAATATTTCGCTTATATATATTTAAAAAAAGTAGGAAGAGTTCACTACGAACAAACAAATATACCGAAAGTCGTGATTTTTGTAATGAAATAATAATATCTAGAAACTATTGAGAAATGCCTACTAAAAAGCTGGAGTTATAGGATATGCAAGAAATGTAAGTAGTCTTCATCATGACTGTCAAGTCATTTTGCATACCACTACTATTGCCAACAGCTGGGCAGATCCGCAACAATAAGATTGTTTAGAAAAATATCAATCATCATCTTAGTTCGCTTAATCGAAACATTATCAGTTAGAAGACAATTGGTTAACCAACCGCTGGTAATAACTTTATCTGCAAAGTTCTGTAAATTTATTGTATATTTCGTTATCACATGCCAATTCTAAACAGACATAAACGAGGTTTCAACAAACAAACATATTTCTCAATTTCAGACGCCAGCATTATATGGAAAGTTGAAAAATCATCTCAGACTTGAAAAACAGAGAGATAAAAAATGACTTATTCCTTCGGCTGCATTTTATTTATAATAAATAAGAAATAAATAACCTGATCTGGATCATCATCGATTAACGGAAAACGGATAATACGGTCGATGACGTCATTCTTGAGATTAAATTTCAAACTGATTAGGCGAAAAATGGTTTCGTTAAATTGTTCTTGTGGTTCATGTTGTAGCCGCATCGGTAAGGTGTTGATAATGACCGCACGATCGGTATCTAATTTTTTCGTTTTTTCACCAAATGTTGTCAACATTTCCGTCATTCGTTTTCTTTTCAATTTTCAAGGCTATAATCGATATGGCACTTTTTCCAAATCTGAAATTAATATGAATATCAGGTTCTTCTTATTGAAACATTATCGAAATTATATAATAATTTTAATACTAAAAAATCGCATTATCATAATTCGCATTTTCACAATTTCTTCATTACAAACATCTAAATCAACTTTTCAGGCACGAAATCAGCATATAAATCGTATTTGTGATGAGCTGATGAAAAATCCATATTTCACGTAAATCCCGTCAAAAAAAAAAAGAAAGAAGCAAATCCCTGCACCACCAAAAAAAAGCAAATGCAAACGCAAACGCGAGCCAACACGCCTCGCATTGAATGTTTTGCAATTATTCCGACCAAGTCGAGATTGTACACATGATCGCTACGAAATCTTCGCATCCCTGATAAAGATGAGTATCATGATAAGAAAAGACAATTATATAGTTACAATTATAATATAGTGATAATTACGTGATTAGAGCATAATGATGCGATGATAATGTGATATAATGATAATATGATAAGATGATTATATTGTTACAATATTTTGTAGTATCATAATTGTGATTATAATATCACTATAATAATAGTAAAATGTTTTAGTGTAATTCGAATGTAGAGTGGAATGTTGAAATAGTGCATTCCAAAAGAAACATCAGTTAGATTGGAAGACTTTTATTTCATTTTTTTTCTTGAGCAGATTTTCTTTTGTTAAATATAAGTTAGAAGTAATTTTGCAATTTTTTCATTTTCTGCTTTGCATAAAATACATCATCCATGCTGGATTCAGATATTTGCGCAAATGATAGATCCAACAATCAAATAAAATTATTCTTTCTCACAAAAAGAAGAAGTAAAAATTAGCGAAAAGATCGAAGTTTATCAGGAAACGATCCTTAATTCGTCTTTACAGCTTTGCTAGTATCATTTTAACTTTATCCAAAAACTCCAATTCTTTTTTCGATTACCTGATTGATTGTGATTCTTTTTTTTTTTTTTTGAAGTTTTTCAATCACACATGTTTGCTGTCTCAGCAACATTTGCCCTGCTCCTTCTATATGGTTCTGTCTAGTGATTTAAAAAGAATATTTTCCATAAATTTAAGGTTCAGTTTTCAAAAGTAAAATGCTAAAAAAATATAATAATTTGGGATTGCTCCAGAAAGTCCACAAAACTTCACAGATCACAGATCGAAGAAAAAATCACTGGATAAGATGAAGTTGGAGAATTGGAATAATTTTGGGATCTAAAGTGGTTGTATCCTTAAGTAGTCGTAGTAACGAAACTACAGAAATTAATATGTCAGAAGACATCTTCCTTTTTCTTTCTTGTTAAAAAAATGACAAAATTGGCATACGGTAAATGATTTACAGTAGATGAAGTTGCTGTACGGTAAACGAGCCGAAGTGTGGTTTGCCATAAAAGTGAATTTGCGTCATCATTTATGAATTTGCGCAACTACGAGCACGATAAAAATTTTTAACAACATATCATTTCGAGAGAAGTTTTTGCTGTTCATTTCAAAAGTAAAAATATGATGTGACAGTAGTGAAAGGTTGGTTATTTCTCAAATAACTTAAAATTAGTTCCAAGATTTTGATTATTTGGTCAATTCCAATTTATTTTCAGATTAATTTCTAGTTCCCATTTGATCATTAATCTAATTAAATTCTTCATTAAACACGCACGCAAGATCTGAAGAAAATAGGAAAAGTTTTAAAATTTAGAGATTTAAAGAAATCCGATGAGTACTTTTCAGTTTCATTCCTTACTTCACTTACTTTAATTATGAAAACTTTTCTTTTTATATTACCTCTAAAATCGATTGTTACAGAAATTCTGGAATCATGAAAGAATTATAAAATGAATAAGGAATTCATCACGAATGATTCTCAAATTTTGGTTCTTAAATTTTCAAATTTTTCTTAATTTTAAATTTTTCTTGAATTTAAATGATTCTTAAATTTTAAATTTTGCATTTTAATTCCCTTGATTGATATTGAAAAACATAAAGCATACCAGCTTTTATTCATTTAATCAATATATGAACATTTAAAACACGCAATAAACTGCTTAGTAACTGAACAGCTGTCGATAATTATTGCAGCGATTATTTCTAACTTCGAGATTTAAAACTTTGATGTGAAATGTTTTAATTTATTTGCAACAGATGGATTTTCCTCCGTTTTTTTTTTTCCTTGCAATTTAAATGAAACTTTCTACAAATTTGTTAAATCCTGTCTTCGGCGGCTGTGGATTCATTGAAATTTCTCCGTATCGATGATAAAGATAACCCCAGCAAAATGAAATTGTTGCTTCCTGAATTTATAGCATAAAATTGCTTTCCAAACAATTTTAAAATTGTCTATACTAGATTGCTCTAGCAGAAGTTAAAAATAAGAATGCAAGAGTTCCAAGTTTTAGATGCTTGGAGATTTGAACTTTGAATTTTGAATTTTGAACCATGATATATTCGCTTATTTATTCCACGCTTACTCGATTTTGGGTACACAAATCGGATATATTATCGCATAAATCCGGTGCATATTTGAAAATGTCTTTTTCAGTATAATTACGACAAATCATGCCGGCTACATCAATCAAACATTTCACAAAAAACAAACTAAAACGAAAAATAAATGAAATTTCTGGATGAAATTCTAGTATGAATGATTAGTCTGTTCATGCGGAAACTTCACTACTACAATGAAATATTGCCAAATTGTTGATCGTTTAAATCGGATTGCTATTAAGCCATCAAAATTTAATTCAAAAATTTTATTCCATTCATGAATTAAGAATTGATAAGCTTAGAATTAAAATGATATAAAATAAGAGATTGTTTTCAGAATGGTAAATATTTAACTGATAAAATGATTATACAAATGATAACTTTAGATTAATTTTACTGCAACTAAATTAAATCTTTGCTGCAATCAAATTTTATCAAAGTCTAAATTTTATAAAACAAAAAATTTATGTTTTAAAAAAATCGTTTTTCATGTGAAATATGAAAAAAATATTTAATACCATTTGAAACATTTGAAACCATCTATCTGAGTATCAGGTGTGGCAGAAATTCGATGATCTCAATCTTTTAACCCAAGTTTTCTGATTGAAGTTGCCAATCATTTTACTTGCATTTAGTATTTAATTTTCATTATTTTGCTTCCATTTACAATTTAGTCTCATTTCTAATAACTTACTCGCAAAGACCATCAATTTGTGGCCACATCGATGTATAAGCATCGCACGCAGCAACGGATGATTTACAGCTTTCATCATTTTGCCGTTCACGAATTAAATACGCCTGTAGATATTGCCAACTTATCTATTCAAATTTAAGTAATCAAAATTTGAAATTTAAAATAAAATTCAAAATTTTTCCTCGAAAATTTAAAATATATTCACTTTGGCATGCTTTGCTTATTTCTCATGAAATAAATGGGTCTATTCGTCCATCTAGTTTTTTTTTTCTTTGCCTACTAAATTGCAGTTTTAAAGGGTTAAAGGTCAGGATAATCAGGGAAAATATTTATCTGGATGAACCCTAAAAAAAATATTTAATTTAGTAGTAAAATATATATGATTACAATTTGACATAAATATATTATAACCATTTTACTGGATAAATCGTAAGCCATTTGTTCAGCAGATGGATATTCGTCAATTCGATTTGATATATCCAACCATTCGTCTGATTGAAATGAGTAATTTTCACAAATTATTAATTTTGACATCAATAAAACTATCAAATATCATAAGCATTGCAAATCTTTATAATATTTGATAGCTTATGATTACTTAAATTTAGTGAAGCATTTATGACATATCTTATCAGAACAGATTTCTGGATTTTTTCTTTTTTTGGAAAGTTTTCAAATTAAAATTGAAAAATTCCAATAATTAGTTTTAGTAAGTTTTTTTTTTTTTTTAAGCTAAACGTGATTTTGAAAATTGTAAGTTTGTTGAAATTGAAATTTTTCAAAATTTAGTTTGAAAGTTTAAAAAAAAGTCACTAAAAGAATAATTATAATGATATTTTCCGATCAGTTGGTACCATAATCGAACAACCTTGTGTACTAAATTCCCTTGGATCAATGACATGGTACCGAATAACATATAGAAGAAATTTTTGAAGAAATTAATACAAAATTTTAGAAAGTACTGCATATTATTCTGCCTACATCAATCGATCCAATACTATTAATAGCCTAGTTAGCAAAAATTGGCCATACGGTTCGAACGAAATATCGAAAGCACTACATATGGCCTAGTAAATTTGTAATCACACCATCAATGTTAGAATTAGAAAATCTTTATATTAAGTGGTAAACAATTCTATGAGATTTCTCATAATTTTCTGCTTTTTTGAATCATTCATTAGATTTCAAGGAAAAAAAAACCTACCTCTGATGGGAAAAGAACCATCTTCTACGATATCTTTTGGTACATCTGGTTGTTGATGTACCAGAAATAAAGATGCAAGCGGTGTCTTTTTGGTAGCATTTTTTAAGTCTTGTAACGTTGTCTTATGACTGTAATTAAATAAAAATCTCAGTATGATTTAAATTTCATTTTTTTTCATGCTTCTTTTAAAAGCATACTTTTTTTCAGTTGTGATAGATTTTTTTGTTGAAAATGTAGTCTTTGAATTTTCCATCGATTCGATAGTTTCTAGCAACATTATATTAATTAAAACTGAAAATGATATTTTTTCAAGAGTGAAAAGAATACATGGATAAAGAAGAATGAATACTGCAAAGAAATAGTAGTAAATGATTACTTTATTGATTGCTTTTTAATTTGCGAATAAATGAAATGATATAAATGAAGAAAGATTTAAAATACTTTGAAAACAATTTAAAATAATTTTGTTGCATTTTCCATCCTATCAAATTATTTGTTCACTTACCAAAAAAATATATCTTCAACACATACATTAGTATAAGATGATTAAAAGAAAAATCAGATAATAACAGTAGTATTTATCACTGAATTACTGAATCGTTAAGTTAGACAATAATACGATTAATCGCAGAAATTCATATAAATATGGTTAATTTATTCGAAATAAATTTTATGTTAATTTTCAAGATTTTTTTGCCATCCACTCTTTAATTATCGGAAGAAAATTTTGCCAGAACATTAAGATGGCAAAAGATTAAACGATCTCGATGAGATATTTGTCTAGAAAATACCAAAATAAGCATATTTGTCAAGTACTTGCTGAAATGTATTTATCGATGGACATAGTTCAATAGAAATTCTTCAGAAAGAAAAAAAAATAGGAATTCTTATTTTTACTAATTAATTCGACTATAACTCACTGTCAGATCAACAAGCTGTTTAGATTAGCTAAAAATAAGCTAAGAAATACTCAACTCTTTAATTATAATTGATGAGATTTGCTCGCTGTATTACTCATTTGCAAATCTTGAAGTCTTAGATCATTTGGTTTGAAAAATTCCCTAAAGAATGAATTAATATCATAAATTTGAAAAATTCTTGTTATCACTGAAATGATCTGAGAAATTACAATTAATTCATGCCATTTCACTGCAGTCACTACTACATCTCTTATTTGTGTGCAGTAAATTTGGACTAGAAATTCGATAACAAAATATGGCCATTTGTACAGAAAAAACTGCTTAACATCGAAATAAGCATAGGTATTTATAGCACTATCGATTTTTTTACTATTAAATTTTATGATAAATTTCAGTTTTTACATTGAGAGAGTTAACTTTTCCTTTTTATGCGTGAACAATAACAGTTACGGTATTATTTGCTTACTGTAAGAGTAAGAATCACCCAATGTCACTTAAAATTGTAAATATTATAGCAATAAATGGAAAAATATGTAAAATCAAGCTTTATCATTCTTAATTTATAATAATTGATATTATTTCATTCATCAGTGCAACACTGTTCCCATGCAAATCTTTGATATTCCTTCCGTTTTATTTACCTGTTTATCAACCGTATTATTTAGCTGCTTTAACTCATCTCAGCTGAGATGATCTCAATTTCTCACTTTTTCTTCACGACGATACAAGTGATTATTGTATTGATAATTGAAAATTTCTACCATAAAAATCAATTATTCTAAAAATTTCCGCCAAATTTCTTCATCATATCATAAATAACAACAGTTCTTCTATCCCTTTACAAATTGCATTTTTCTAACATTCTTGATAGATTGCTTGTAATTAATTCATTTGAAAAATCGATTCCCATCAAGTTGTTTTGTACAACAAGAACCAACAGTCACAACTCATCATCTCTAATATGAAAGCATAAGTTACTAATGCCATTACTAAATGCTACTTGTTTACTTGAAATTTTAGCGAATTCCAACATTTTTTTTTTATTTCTGTTAAATTAAAGGCAATAAGAAAATAGAAAAATTAAATTGAAAATAAATAAGTTGTAAGTAAATATATTTTAAGTAAATTTATTTTATCTCAAACAAATTCAGTGTCAAAATAGGCAGATCACCGATAGTACATAGGATTATTGGCAGAATTTTACAGTAATCAGTTATCATTTAACTTTCGTTTTTTTCTTTTCAATCAGTATTTCACTTCCTATCAATGTTAAATTCAATCCAAATAAATAAAGGACAATTGATATGATTTTACGAGAATAATAATAGTGAGGAACGTGACGCTCCATCTGTCAAATCTTTCTCATCAAAGCCAAAAATAGAATATACAAAAGCTTGCGAAAATATTACGGCGCAAATAAATGAAAATTGATATATATGCGTAAGTGTCTGAAATTTTTCTTATTTTTAAATTTGAATTTGATACTTCAACAACTATGGAAAAACAATGTTCAGTAAAAAAGCCAAAATTCAATGTAATGTGTTGTAATTCAACATATCGGACATGTATCAGTATCGGATACGGACACATATCAATATATGATTCCTGCATTATTCCGATACATCCTTGATACATTTAAACGTAGCTATCTGTAAGGATGGTCATCTATTTTCAATTATTAATTCCTATATTTAATATCATCAGACCGAATTTCCAGTCATTTCGAATATCAATATTCTCAGTTGATTAACATGTAACATGCAGAAATCGATGAAAATTATCCAGTAGAATACGTGATCGCGATCACATTCTATCGTATTCAATGATAATATTCAACCGTATTTACTAACAAGATAATTGGATGAATTAAATAATTTCAAGACTAACAGGATCTTCTCCAGCATTATTCACATAAAGTTGCAATACAGCGAAACCAATAAGTCCATAAAGGCCAGTAAGTAGGAGATACGGTAATGATAAGTCGATAATAGCTCCCAAGGCTAAATGTAATAAGAATCCACCACCAACAGTTAAACATAAAAGTTTCGCGTGATTTTTATCGATTATCGATGATCCAAAATGAGGGATTAATCCGATAGCCATTGGTGTTAAAGCTGCAATTGGTGGCATACCGATGAGATTCGTATCTGAGAAGATATATCCTGTCAAGAGTCCCTGAAATAGTCGGGGAAAGAAAAAAATTCAACGATAACAATAGCAATAACAATGCTTAGAAAACAACAGTACGATAACAAAGTTCAATCTTTGAAACACTTTTTGCATGATCTTTGATTTTTTATGTCAATAATAAATACCAAGACGATGAGATCATTCGATAGATTGAATGGGAATTGATGAGAGATGATTATTGATGAAATATATGCGACTAAATTGTATTGAGAATATCTTAAATCAATGGAAATTACCTCGAAAGCAGCAAAGGCGAATAGTACGTATCGTTGAAGCAAGTCATTCTTTGCTGTTACTTCCAATGGTAGATGTAAAAAGTAGTAGATGATAAGCGGAAGGATGAAGTACGCCAGCAGGATGGCATCTGAACTGCTCACAAAGAATCCGAGCAGTGGCGAGAAAAGGATACCACCAAAGAACGCTCCAAAACTTTGGCCCAACAACATGATAGCCATCCAGCAGAAGGCACCCATAAGCTTCGTGGTATCCAGATCTGGTAATATCGATTGAGTATCCCGTATCTTTATCATCATCTCATCACGTTGTTTCAACAATTCTTGGTGGAAAATATTGAACTGTCGGTATGTTCCTGCCTAAATCAGAAAAACTTCAACTTTGTGTTTAAGTTAAAATAGAAAAAATCAATGGAAAAAGAATGAGTCAAAGTAGAATAAGTTGAAATTTAAAAGTGAAAATTGGTCGATTATTTAAAATTGATTTGAAATCGAATGTTTATAAAACCATGAAATTCCAAAAGAATTCGATCCAAATTTCTCTTCCGATTTACTTTTAATCTCTTATCATCTTTCCTCCTTTTTTTCGACCTATTTTTTCTTTATCCTCTCCTTCATTTTCTACATTTCAATTCCTTTCTTTTTTAGAAAAAGGAAATTTGTGGTACCTTTCTAGCTGAATTTACAAATGACATAGTATGTTTCATCAAGTTGCTAATACCATTTTCAAATTCACTTTTATACTGATCGGCTAATTCAACCAGACTGACCACTGGATTTGATGCCATCGAGCTAATTCTCAGATCAAATCAGAAAACCAAAGAAGCAACTAATTGTTCGAAAATAAAAATGATAGGAATGAAAATTTATTAAAAAATTTAATATTTTGTATTGAAAGAAGAATTTATAAAAATTTGTAAATTTATGCAAATTTCATAAACTTAATACTATTAATTTCTTCTGTTTTGATTGTATTTATAAAACATCTACATATTAGATTGATGAATGAAAATTTGCTAATTCATGCTAAAGTTTTGCTCTATGACAATATTTCACTATCAGTTTTTCATAGTTCCGGAAACCTATGCAAATATATTGGTTTTCCTATAACGAAAAAAGTCTATATATTGTTAGCAAAATTCTATTCCAAAAGATTTATTTTCTGAAGCTATAAAGAAAAACTACTATATGCAAACTAATTGATGATGAATGATGGAAGATTCATCGATGTCCAAACCAGTTGGCAAATTAATCCAAACATTTTGATAGTTTCTATCGGAATAAAGTAAGCGGAGGATTAAGCAGTTAAATAGTGACAGATCAATCAAAAAAATTGATCTGAATATTTGAATAGATAAGTTAAACTTTATACTTTTTGTTTTATTTCAATTCTAGAACTATAAATTTTAGTTTCTCAGATATTGCAATAAATTATAATTACTGGAACGGAATATTATAATAATAAATTATAATCATCATTTTTTCGTCGCAACTTCATACAAATCCTTACGACGTCGGCATCGGGTATTTCAGCGCACAGCACATCGTCGATTTCATCTGAAGTGATTTTGTTGTAAAGCCACCTTAGTATATGTGTGCATGTGACAATTCTCTCTTTTGCCATTCTACTGAATATATTCAATAGCACACAAATCCAGGAACTCCATGTTTTGCCATATTTTAAAATTTCAAATCAATCGCTTGAAACGAGCCTGAAACGTTGTGTCAAAATGAATGACGAAGGCGCGATTAATAAATTCAGTCTTCTCATTTGCATTTACCTGTCATAAGTGTGACAGGTTAGAAAAAAAGCAGGTTTATCTGAATAAAAGCATGCGCCTATTCGAATGGTCGTATCGAAATTTGAAAGCACTCGGTGAGGAGATGGCAAAGTTACGTGGGGAATAATAGCAACGATGATTTGCATTTTTTAAAAATATAGATATATGAAAAAAAAAAAACTTTAGAATTTTAATCAATTGATATTAGGATTAGATGATGAATTTTGCTTGACCAGTTTTAGATAGAGCCATAAGTTGGAATAAATTAATTTTTTAGGCCTTTTTTTAAATTTTTGACAAACAAAATTAAAATAATTCTATTTGATAAGTATTTGTGTCGTTGTATCTTTTATGAAGAAAGGAAAAAAAATAAAATAATGCGAAATTGCGGTTTCCTATTAAAAATATTTGCTTATTTATAAATACTATTTTAAGTTTCGAAAATCAATTAATGAAAGAACAAAAGAAAAAAATTTTCAAAAAATCTGCAAAAGGAAAGATATGATTTTAATAAAATTTAAAAAAAATTTTTGAAAAATGCAAATGCAAAATTCGTCATTCAATTCTACTATTAGTTGATTAAAAGAAGAAGAGAAAAGAGATAACTATCATAAAATCTAAAAAAAATTTTTACTAAAAACATATCTTCCCTTTTGAAAAATTTACCTTCATTCTTTTTCTCTCATCAATTGATGTCCTAAATATTTGATAATACTGTAAATAAAGCAATATTTAAAATATAAAACTGCAATTCAAACTTTTTTATTAAAATGCATGAATTTCTCAACGAAAATCATTATCATTCTTTTCAGCAACAACCTGATCTCTCATTTTTTTCTTCTTTCCTCTTAAAATCTTTTCCTCTTCTAAAAGTAAGAAAATCATTTTATGCATTATTTTCGCCATTTTTATGGAATGTTTCTTTTTTATTACTTTTTTTTTAAAATTTTATTTTCCGCTCCAATTATTTGTTCTTAAAGAATGATTTAAATTATGAGAAATTATCAATTCCTTCTTGTTGAATAGAAATCCGATTTTATAGAATTGGTATAATTCCTATCAATCAGTTTTACCATCATTACCACAACCACAACTACTACTTCAAACAACTCATTTTGTAATGACAACTCAAAATATTCTTTTATGCTTCATTTTGCATCACTGTTCAACGGCTAATACTACAGAATTAGGTATGATATTTTCGAGTGTTAAGCATATAATCTGATTCAAAACTTACACCGTAATGTGTGAATATTGATGAATTTCTGATAGTATTGAAGTCTAGCAATATATATTTTGTGGAAGTTGCAATGTGAAATTGCTAATTATCTGATCGAAAAGTAAATCTAACTGATATTTTTACAGCTTTTGAAAATTCTTATACGTATAAACGTTTATTTCCAAGATCAGAATTCAATTAGAATATTAGAATACTAGCAATTTATTGTTTTAAATGATTGATAGTAATGAACTAATTAAAATTTATAAGAAAAGCTGTAAACAATACTTTTTTGATAATATAATTTTTAGGAACATCTAAGATGTTTCCTACAGTACCACGCACAGATCACGTTATCACTTCTGGATCATCAAGTTTGCCATCTACTTCATTTCGCTATTCCCAGCCAAAAGTATTCATTCGTCTTGGGATTTTTAAATCACTTTTTTTTTTTTTTTTTTGCATTTTCACAAGAAAACTATGAAAATCACAAAAGGCGAAATTTCTGTAACTAATAAAAATGAATCATTTGCAGGAAAATTTTAAAAAAATTGAAAAATTAGGGAAGAAACAGGATCAGTTTGCACAAATTGCTGGAAATACACAACAATCAAGACCAGCGTTTATTAAATTGATCAACAAGAATTTATCAAAAGGATATGCGATCAATCGTCCAGTTCATTTAGTTCGTTCAAATTCGGACAATAATGGAGAATGGCAGTCAAATCAATCTAGCTGGTGGCACCTAAATATTCCCGAATCTCAATTAAAGCATAATACAGATGAAGAGATGGGTACAGAAATTGAAATTCGAGAATTGAAAAAGCTGGAAGTGATGGAAGCTTCCTGTATTTCGAATAATAAAAAACAAGAATATGTTATCTTCAAAGAATACTTAAGTTTTTGGAATTTATCTTTGGAACCGGTTGATTTGAATCATAATTCCTCAAGTATTCTGCATATTTCGATCACGAACCGAAAATGTTCAACAGATAAAAAATCGATATTTTGTTGCAAAGAAATTACTAAGAATTTGAAAGATTTAGCAAATAAGGCTACAAATATATGCAAAAGCTCGCAAGAATCGACGAAATGTCATGAGTTTTGCATTTATATTAATCCAGAAAACTGGCATTTCATTAATTGTACGGAATATCCTTGTCAGGAAGATTTCAAACCCTCATTTCCAGCATCTGTAGACTGGATTCAAACGACTGTTTATAACAAAACGAATGCAATAATCTTTGGACGAATTGAAAATGCTGAAAATCCAGAATTTCAAACTTGGGCTCAACAAATGCTTCAAAATTTGGATGTCGCACTTACTTTGAACAATCAAAATAGCACTAAAACATTTCCAGAAGAAAAAAGCAGCAATAGCATCTTTTTAAATCAGTGGATCGAATTTTCGAAATTCAATGAAACAACAATCGATCAAGAATTAGTTTGGCAATCACTGAATCAACAGTATGATGACAATATTTCCAATAATTTGATTCGAATTTGTATAACAAATCAAGATATGGCTCAAATTATTTGTACAGAACAAAATTATTATAATATTTGTCGTTTAGATGATCCGACTGAATGTGTCGATGATATTTTTACTGCACAAACACTGGCAAATTGTCGACGTCTCAAAATAGAAGATGAAAAAGTTGTGGAAATAACCGAACTATTCTGTGATTCATTGAATGAATCGATCATTCCTGAAGCATTCCAAAGTGCTACCGGTATTATAATTTTACAGTTAATTCGAACAACAACAATTCATTCCAATCCTGCTACTACTACTACTACTACTGCCATTCAATCAAAAGACCAATATGATAAAAGTGAAAATATCGAAGAAAAACAACACAAATATGCAGATAATATAAGACTGAAAACTGATGGACAAGCTGAAAATACATTTGAAAAAATTGTTAAAACATTACTTTCGAAAATGTCTAAAATAGCACAAAATTCGGCGAAAAAAAAAGCAGAATTCGACGAAACTGATTATGTATTTGCAACAAACGATTCTATAACTATGCAAATGCCCAGGGAAGTTAAAAAAAAAGATTTGAGTGCACCGGAAAACTCATCGGAACCTGATACTGTAATATTAGGAACAATTCCGATTGTTCGTTCAAATTTAACAAATCTACCAGAAATATGGCAAGATTTTGGTGATGCTTTAAATGGTACAACAAATACGAGGAACTCGAATGACGTGAATGAAATCAATGTAACTGCTGAAATTGAAGAACGGAATATTAGTGGTTAGCTAATTGATAAATACTTTTTTTTATAAATAAAATTATGGTACAAATTTTTAATTCAAAACATTTCTGCATCATACACTAACTTTAGTAAAATTTGAAATTTGAATCGACGTACTGCTTTAAAACAAAACTAATATGTAATATCAAAATATCTCAAACATTCTTGATCGGACATATAGTATAAATTATTTTAAAAAATTGTTCTTACCATTGTTTATATCAAAAATCCATAAATCTAAAACTGATATATTTGATGGTCTTCTTTTTAAATAAATAATTAACAGCTAAGACCTTTCAGAACTTTGTTTCAATGAAAAAAGTTTTCATCGGTATTCATGTAGGAAATTTAAATCGAAATTTTAACAATTTTAAAATAATCATATAATATAAAGAGTATTTCGACCCATCTTCTTATAAATCATTCGAAACAATAAAATCATAATAACAAAATCTATGCCCGTGATAATGAGAAAAAGCGCTTTTTCAAAAGAGTGAATTGTCATAAAATAAGTTCAAACTTGCAGCACATATAATACCAGTTTTATAAAATTTTGCAAAAATTTTGAAAATCTAGATTAAATATGTTGAATTTTGAAAAAAATTTCAGATTCTGCAAAAAAGGAAGTAATCGAAAACAGTAAGATCAACTTTTTACAGCGCAATGAACAGTCACTTTGTAAGTTTTATTTTGTGTTCGTGCTTTAATTAAATTCATGTATTTTGCTCTAGATACTTTTTTCTTAAAAGAATTAAACAATATATATAAGAACTAAATATCATCCTAACATTTTTTTTTATTAGAGCAAGATAGTTTCATTTTTTCTAGAATAGAATAAATATAAATTAGGCAGTAGAAAAAAACATTTGATAACAATTTTGGACACAGGAAAAAAGAGAATGGAAGGAATAAAGTTTTTGAATGTTCACGAAAAGGAACTTTCTTTACCATATAGCGGTATTATGTATAGAACAGAAAATTCACTTCAGTATATTTTCAAACAGAAAAAAGTATATTTTCATTAGTTATATAATAATACCAAAACACAATAGAAGTTTCAAGTGCTGAGATTAGATAATCTGAAATATAGAAAAAGGTCATCTGTGATATGAAAAAAAATGAAGTAATCCGAATCAAGGATTAAGTAATCTGAATCATGGATCAAATGATCTAAAACATAGCAAATAGGTCAAGTGATCTGAAATAGGCAACGGAGGTCAAGTGATCAAGTAATAGAGAAAAATGAATTTAATGAGCAGAATAGTATGCTTGTGATAATATCCCACACATCACCTGGAGAGCCATGATGACTTTCATTTGTGACGTAAAAAATGATTACTGCATAAACTTTCTTGCAGGGAAACCATTTCGTATGGATTGCAGCACTGAAAGAGATGAATGCAATGCAATCAACTGTAGGAATTGGGCAGCTGCAGGATACTGTCTTTCGAATAATGCCACACGATTCCTGTGGTGCCGTAAAACATGCCTTTGTGTCGGACCACCACAATTATGAAATTCTCCTAAACCTTTCCCTTCTCTTTGGATAATTTATTAGATTTAAGCTTAACAAAGAATGTTTACTTTCCAGGCCACAGTTTCCGAGATCGAGAATCCAGAAATCTGAAAATCTTTGGAAAAAAGAAATCAATTTATCCCGCTTGTTGCCACAGTTTTATACTGACAAATTTATCAAGATGTTTTATAAAGGCAAGAAATTCATTTAAAAAATCAACATTATTAAAAAATTAGGCAAAACATTTCGTTCCTATAGTTTACTTTGAATGACAAGAAATGATACCGGAAATGTGGCTGTTATTTGAATTCCAATTCATCGTTTATTGGTAACGCATACATATGGTGATTGCGTTAAATATCAATTTCTCACAAAAAAGGAAAAATCCACTATATTAGATATTTATTTTAATTAATACGCGGATTAGGTTTACAAGAGAAACTTTTACTTCACCTGCACAAATTAAAATTCAAATTAGGATTTGTTAGCAGATTCAAATCTACTACAACTCGGTCCAGCTTCGTCATCTTTCTCAACTTCATCATCACTTTCGAGACTTTCTTTGCTATCCCCAAAGGAACGATCATCAAATTTAAAGCCGTAAAATGAACAACTGATAATGTAATAATGTCTATCGCCAGCCTTACAATTCACATATTTCACGAATGGATATACTCCACGTTCACGAAATACCAAAGCAGCACTATTCCGTACCGGAGATATCCTCAATACCTGTAATGAAAAAACAAATATTAGCTGACTTATGCTATTATATGAATTGATTAAAAGAAACGACTTGACGACTAATATAGTAGAAAGTAGCCGTTTGTAACTTTCAGTTATATCATCAGCACGATTCTGACCCCACAAGTGGAAAAATACTTCACAAATTTCTAATCCAGGTAACGGAATGAAAAACATAACTAAAACAAACAAACAAAAAAAAATATATATATAATGTTCTCAGAAACAAACTTCTTCTTCTTCATTTCTGGTGAAATAGCTTATAAATCCTCCATGTTCGTCATTCCAATCATTCCCACATAAAAATAGCTAAAATCATTCAAAGTTTATTTTACCCAAGAAAACAATCACTGGTCATTGACTTTTAACCAATGGTGAATGACTGCTTTTCCTTTCTTCGATCTTTGCACATGAGAATCACATCGGAAAATGTTAAAACGGAGAAACAAAATGGATTTTTTACAACAAAAAAATTACATTAAAATCTAAGCAAGAACCAAGCTGTTCTGTTTCACCAATAACCTCATCGTCGACCAATGTATAAGAACTTTTTCCAATTCGATATACGGATGAACAACACTCAATACCTGAAAACTTTCTGACAGAAGCTGAAAGAAGCACCTCTCAAAAAGATTCCATTAAGTCTGTAACAAAAACTCCTACCTTCATAAGATGTAATACTTTCACCTTCACTTCCATCTATTTTTTTTTTCTTGGTACCTGAAAAAGAAAACACCATCGAATCAAAATGAGAACAAGACTTTTTAGCATGACATAATCCATATTCATGTTTTATGAAAAATTTGACAAACCTGGTTCACTGTCGCAATCATCAACAGAATGCATAGGTAGACCAGTCCATTGTGAAAGAAGTAATGTCATTGCTTGCGATCGCACTAAACGCAAAAGAGAAAGTATATTGCTATCTAATGACAATGTATATTCTCGTAAACGTCCCAATTTCCTACAAGAAAAAATTTTTAAATTCCAAAAAGAAAAATACTTGAAATAAAAGAAACCTAAAAAACTAATGCTTAAAGAAAATTAAATAACAGAAATAATTTAATATTCAATCATTAATCATTTTTATTTCGAATACTATGATTAAATACCTTTTATTGGGCGGTCCAATATCTTCGAAATGCGCACTGTCTAATTCATGTAACGTTGATTCAAATTTGTTCTCCTAAATATTAATTTACTAAAGAGCAACGAAAAAAGTTCAATAAGGCGTATGTAAATTAAAATCTGATTTCAGTTTTTCCAATTTTTCTTTTTTTCAATAAATGTCCCTAAAATTTTTAGTCTTATTCCTGTCATTACGAACTATCGCAGAAAAACCTTGGAAGAATTTATTGAGAATTAATTTTCTTTCTATTATATTATTATAATTGCAATATTCGCTCAAATTTCAAAAAATAAAAAATAAAATAAAATAAAATAAAATAGGAATTCGATCTTAATGATGAAAGTTCATTTCTATCTCGTAAATATTTCTGCATCAAACAGATTATCTCTTCCATAACATTCACGATTTCATTCTCTTACAAATAATGTATCATTTCTTTATGGACAAGTTATCTTTTTCTTTTCAAAAGTGCTAAGATATCTCAGAAATCATCACGCAGAAAAACGTAGATCCCGCAATACTCATAAAAAATTATTCATGATAATTTATTAGCTCTCTATGAAATCTTTTCAGTGTCGTGTTATTTTACTTACATGCATATATATATACATGTATATATATACATATATATATGTACAAAAGAATATCACTAAAAAAGACTTACAGAAATGAAATCAAATAAACTGATTTCAGAATTCTCTTCAAAAATTGACTGAATTTTTGACTGTTGCAAAGGATCGATGTACTCGGGATTAATCCATTCCACTACTTCATTGTACTAAAATTTAATAAAATGTCTAAGACTTTGGTTAAAAAATGCACTGCGTAGTAATTTCTGCTGACTAAAATATACCCTTACTCTCTCTGTTCTTCAACTTTTCTAACTTCTTTTCTACATATTTGGATTTCGGAGCATAATTTTTTTTTTTCAAGAATAATCAGGAACAAAATTCGAAATATCAAATTTCATTTCATATTCTAAAACTTTGCAATTAATGTTATAGGAGTCTGAGAAGCTGAGATTTCTGGCCTGCAGTAAGCTAACCTTCATAAAGAATAAGTTATTGAAATGATTTTAAATGAACTGGAAATTTACCAGAATCAAGGAAATGATTATTTGATGTGTTCTATTTTGTCAAAGCTGTTCAATGAACAATTTTTCGAACATCTTATATGGCTCATTAAATAAATTGGGAATTTACCAGAATCAAGGAAATGATTACTTAATATGTCTTATTTTGTCAAAGCTGTCCAATAAATAATTTTCATAACATCTTATATTACTCATTCTTTTTGAGTTTGAAAAAAAAATAAAGAATCCCATGTATATGAACTCATGAATAACTCACAGTAATATCCATGTGTGGTCTCAGTTTTTCTTCGGGAATTGACAACTTTATTTTATCAGAAACATTACAAACAATGTGATGAAACCAACC